>JAHWFO010022496.1:1778983-1797729 GCA_023313115.1 Rhysida immarginata
TTGAAGTCCTCTAAAGAATCAAAGGAACAAACCAAATTAATTTATGCTTATTCTCATTCACCGTAGGTTTTTGAAGCTCATTTACCGTATATATTTGTATATAAGTCGTTCTCGTGGATAAGTCGAGGACACGTTTTGAAACAAAAATTATGAAATTATTATGACCAGTGGATAATAATGGAAAAAAAAAATTAGATGTTTATGAGATTTAATTTAATAATGTTTTGGGATTGTATGCTTATGAAATTTGTAAGTCTAACAAATCATGCTTGTTGATGATTATTTATTTATTGCCAGATGAACAATTTCATTTGTTGAAATAGTGCAGTGAAGCCCTCTGTAAAGAAATGATGCAGTGAAGCCTCACCTTCTTTTTTTACACGTTCATGTAAACAAATAAAAAAATTCATGTTATACGTGAAGATTTATGAAATTTATTAAAATTTATTGATTCATTTATTAAAATGAAGCATATGTTTATTATTCAAATCCTCCAAAATGTCATTTAAATCAGCAGATGGATAAGGCGACTCTACTTTTTCAGAATCAGTTTTGAAATTTGAATTTCTCAACTTATATGGAAGTCGTATTTTAGATTATTTACTTAAATGTTCAACTTTTGAATAATTTTCTTTTGATTCGAAATAAATATTACTTATTATTCTTTATTTTCTTTGACATATCCATTGAGTTCCATAAAATTGCGTGCATGAAACGAATATCGTCGATTTGCTTTAACTTTCTACAGGGTGACAAGTTCACGGAGCCTTTATAAATAATTATGTTTAAATACTAAATTGATTAAGTTGAAAATAATTTTATAAATAACCAATGGAAGGAAATGTGTACCTTTTGCAGAAATTAACAGTGAAAATCTTTTCTGCAACTAATTAATCTGATGGCCACATCACGAGTATTATTCTCTGATGAGCCCTCATAGACTAATAATGTTGTGATAAGGAACTCTTGGTGACCATAATATCATTTTATTATAAACTAGTGTTAAGGCCCGTTTTAAAAACTGAAAAATGAAGATATATGATTAATGATTTATGCATAATGTCCGTTTTCCATGGAAGGAATACCTAACAAATCCTGTAAATAAGGCGATGTTTCTGGAGACCGCGACAAGTTTTTATGGCTCTGTATGGCTGACAATTTTTTTTAATTTTTATTTTTAACTAGTTTATATCTCCGGCGTTGTTCGGGCTCTTATTTGATGAAATTTTGCAATATCTGAATGGGAATCTGCATTAAAAATGAACGCATTAAAAACCTTAGAATTTATACAGTAAATATTCATATTGAAAAACCGAAAAGAATTATTTTAAAATGCTCCCAATGGATGACCCTCTCCAACTATGGCTCTCTAGCAATTCTACCCGGCTTCGCTCATGTTGGATTATTGTGTATAGCTGAGTGAGTTTTACGTAGTGCGGAGTTGTGTAGAATAATGTATGTGGTTTCGAAAATGGGAGGAAATAGAATGAAAATGAAATGATAGTTTGATCTGATGTTTCTTCAGCCCTGACATACTTGCGTTTGGGAGACCTTGTGGTAATATATAGGCTTTTTCTCTTCGTTTATGTCTGTGTGCTCAGCAATTCCAATAATCTGAGTGGGGTTATTCATTACTTGGTAATCCGTTGTTGCAATTCGCACTTTGCTCTCGATTTCTTGAAACAAACCTTGGGTATTCATCACCTGCTGTGGTCTAGCAGTCTCCGTTTATTCTGTTGACACCCTTGGATCGTCGATGACCACTGGGTCACTCCCCACTTGCTCAGTTGCAGCAGTGCGCTGGCGAAGCCGACACAACGCCGAGCGAAAGGACTTTTTCCTCTACCGCCAATAGACTGCTAACTCTTCATTATCTCCAGTTACTGCTGGAAATTTTTAAAGATTTTCAGAAAAATGTTAAGTTCTAATAACTGTCAATTCTAAGAAAAGCTCGAACGACAGGAATTCTATTCATCGTAACAAATTCCGATGGCTTCTCACTGATTCTCAAAAGAGGAAGACCCTTCCAGTAGTATGCTGACGACCATTACGCGAAAGTTGAACTTATGATCAGGAAATTAGAAAGCCCGAAGAACATTACATTTTATAAGAGAGTGGTCCTCAAAGTAAGCATGTAAAGTGTGTCGTCAAATTATTTTTTTTAATCAAATTTGCATTACCGTAAAACAATCCTGACATTTATGGGAAAAAAATTGATCGTCTTGAGATTAATTTAAATTTCTTAATGAACGTTATATATAACTATTAAGCTTAGATTGGTTGAACCTGGTACATATTTTTTTAATTTTTATATTTATTATCATATCATTTTTAGAATTCTGTACTGCTATCACCATTGTTGATACAAATACGACCGGCCTACTGTTGCACAAACTTTGCCTTGCATATTGTTGGTGAACTATCTCCTATTAGTATGCCCTGCCGTCATTTTGAATAATTATTATCGATAATTATCATTTTTTCGAAATCTCATGTAGATCTTCATCTTGCTTTGAAGATCAAGTGTGCAAAGTTTTTATCAAGATCGGAATAAAACTGTATTACTTGTATAAGAAACAAACCCAAAAACCCACGAACATTCATCTTTTTATATACAGGGTGTCTCACTAATAGCTAACTTCTAAACTAAAATTCTGACAGAGTACTTTCAATGGAAGAATTATTGTACTTTTATGTGAGGAGTTTTTATGTGAATTCTATTTACAAAAAAGGACGTCATTTTCGAATATGGAAGTCAACTTTGAAATGCGCAATAGAAATCCATAATTTAATGGTATTTTCAGATTGTACGCAACATTTGAGAAATATTTTATTCTTGGTGGTTTTTCAATTGATCCAATCGTTTAGGAGAAGAGGCACTGAAAATGTGGAACTTTTAAAGTTTTGAACCCAATTTTATCGATGAAGATAAAGACATAGAGGTTGGGTCTTAGAAACATTCCATTTAAGGCAAAGGATTATGGGTGAAAACCTCTGTGTAAAGGGTTGTGGGCAAAACCAGTGTTGCAAATATTTGTGAATAATGTCACGGACGCAGACATATACATTTTTAATTATACTAGATAAAGGAGAGCTCAATTGAGAAAATCTATCTTGATCTAAACACATAAAAATGAAAACACTTTTCCACAAACAGTGTGGTGTTTATGTTTAGTGCTAGTGTAGCCACAGTTCTAGCTTTTTGTTTTACCTGTCTATCTTGTTCTTTAATAAATTATTTAGTTCTATTACAATATTTTTAGAATAAAAGACAAGAAAACAATATTAAGTACGCACTTAAATAAAAAATAAAAAGTACTTAAAAGTTATATAAATAAACTTTAAATAAAGAGTCCCGATAACCGAAAAAATCGGATAAAATGGAAATCAAATAAATCCTTAATTTTTTTCAGTTTTTGAACTATATTTTATTTGTGAGAATACATAATGTATTATTTTAAACATAACATATTTATCTTAAATTTTGAATTTAATTACTTTCGTAAAAAAGTATTTTATTATAAATATAATACAGGGTATGTATCAAGTAAATAGATACATACTATTTTTTTTTTTGGTATGTATCTTTATAATTGAAAAGAAATAATTACCAAGGGCTGTTGGGGAAATTTTGAATACTGTATCAGCCTCCCGAGGAAGATATAAGAAAGTAGCGGAAGTTCTGCGTTCATCAATTTTTACCCCTTTATCTACACTTTTTAAGCCCCAATTTTTATTTTATCAAAAAATTTATTTTCTAGAACTTAGTATTTAGAAACTATAAAAGAACCCTATCTTCTTTCCTTTCTCATCATTTCGATCGAATGATATATCACACACCATATATTGCTATAGTTCTCAAGACCAAGTAACTGCCCCCCCCCCCCCCCCCCACAACTCCGACCCACTGGGACAATTTGGCCCAAACTTCATAGGAATGTAGATTTTGCCTAGAGGAATATGTATATCGAATTTCACTCCTTTACATACTTAAATACCACATAGATCACTTGGTCCCCCACATAAATCTCACCCCCGTATTTCCGACCCCAGGGGGCCAATCAAAACCAAACTAAATAGTGAAGGTACTCATGCCCATAGTAAGCTCAATTCCGAATTTCAACCTTCTACCTCAAAAAATTCAGAAATTATGAAGAGGACGGACGGACAGACGGACATTGTGAAACCAATAAGTAGCTCCATTTTTCCGCTACTTAATAATTGAAAAGATAGACGTACCCAGGCATGTTTAAAGAAAAATACTCTTAATTTAAATGGGTTTTTTTTTTAATATTCTTGCCCTACCGTGTCGGTTAACAGGGTACATCGGTTAAGCGAACATCGGATAATCGGGAATCTACTTTTTTCCCTTTAGTTTTTTTTTCCTTTAATTTCATGCCACATACTATAGAGAGGACTTTCAGGGCAGCTATTGAATGCACGAATACGCTCCATGAATTCAAGTAGTGCGGTCAAACTCGGTTTCGTGCAACATATACTTGGACCGGGAAATAGTATAGACGCGTGAAAGTTCGGCGATATTGATTTAAAGTAGCCTTAACAAAGAAAACCTTTTTTAACGCTTATATATGAACGATAAAATATAAGCTTTAATAGTGTGTCAAAAGTTCTTTATGTTTTCTTTACTGGACAAAATCCTTAAATAGAAATAACGCAATGAACGATGTAAGAATAAATGGATGACTCTTTTGCCACAACAATGAAAAAATAGAAAAATACAACCTTATACTGAATTGTTGTGGCAAAAGAGTCATTCATTTATTCTTACATCAGTTATCCATATAAATTTTAGTTCTTACTTACGCAATGAACATGAAGAAAATTTGTTTATTATATGTCGAATAGGTTAAGCTAATTGAAATCTGCTTTAACGCTCAAAATCAAATAATAATAACAACAAAAAATCAAAATTAATAATACAGCCGGAAGGTACCCAAAAAAATCAAAATCGACTCCTTTAATCAAAAAAATCGCAAACATAAAGGGACCCAGAACGGAAAAGTACGACTTTAGCTCTTTGATAGGTTTGTGAGTTTTGATAGGTTTACTTGATGAAGACTTTTATCTTAAGAATGAAGAGTTGCCTTTATTAATCCTTCAAGTTGTCTGGAAATATACTTGACCGTTGCCGATAAGACCCTTCTGTGACAGCAGTCCACCCACCCACCTCTCGTGATCCGCGACCTTCATCGGCTAAGGCTCCGCTTGTTATTAAGTCATTCTCGATGGCGAGCGAGAAAATCTATTTTGACGAGGACTTTTTTCTCAAGATCTCCTATTTCTCTGTGATTGCATTAACGCGAGAACAATCGGATAGTGGCGGTGAAGAGAAAGAGTCCGGGAGAGTTTTGCCGGCGACTAATGGCCTCGCTCTTGGCCTCCTCGCCATCGATTACTCTCCCGCGCGCAGCCTGCCCGTGACGGAAGTAGACGAATGGCGCATGCGTCACTTTTCAAGTTCAAGCAGCGGGAGTTTAAAGAGCAATGAATGCCACGCCAATTGGCAATCAATTGGAGGGGAAAACAGGAGAACAGGAAATAAAATCTATCTCCGTTGAAATATTTTATTTGATGCGAGTGTCATTCCGACCGCGAAAGATGCGATCTATCAAATTTCCTGATGCGTTAGATATACAAGCGTAACCAGGAAAATGATCAACCTCTTTGGGAAGTCTGGCACATATTTTTGGGCAGTGTCCAATCCTAAATGATCTAGATGGTTCACAAATTTGCTACGCAAGGATCCATTAATCTTCTCTGACACCATCACAAACAACAAATAAATGCTAAAAATGACACGCAGTTCTAACAGCCCTATTAATAAAAATGTTGGGACAACGTTTTCCATACAAGTTGTCGCAAGTTTGGGCGAAGTTCTTGTTTTTCCAAAGCATTTGGTGACTTTTTAACCAACGGAAAAGCCCATAAGAAAAAATAAAAGTAAACGATTGACAAACATACAAAAACAACGAAAATAAATAAAAACAAAATAAGTAAAAAAAATTGGCAAGCATAACTTAAAACTCTACTTCATCGGAAAAAGAATTACCATATAACACGACAAACAATTCGCTTTATCACAAAAATTATTATTAGACATGGATATGTAAATTTCAACTATAATATTGCCATCTTTCAGCATGACAGTACAATCGAAAAGCAAAGTGTACATTGCTTTATTCAAGTGGGACGGAAGCCTTGCTTCCACAAAACTCAGCCAAGCTCAATAAATGACAAAACATACACTGAAATAGGTAAGAAGCTTGATGAACCCAAATGGTCATCCACAGACAGATAACAATCGACAGTCGAATAAACAACACGAGTGGTTCGGAAGTAAACAAAGGAACTAGGAAAGTTGAAACCTATTAAGTTATCCAGAGGATAAAAAGGAGTAATTTTCTATCAGGATGTGAAAGCAGATTGACGGGCGGACAAGGAGGAGCTAGGAGATCAGTGGTCCAGAAAAAATGGCCTTTTGAACGTCGTCGAAGTTGAAATGGCCCGAAATCGTCTGCAAAGGAATAATTATTTACAACTCTTTTGCTAAATTGGGAAATGGTCCTCACGTTTCGAAAGGTTTGAATATCTTTCCATCTGGATTTACATATTGTAACCCAGGCAGGCATGCCATAAATCAGAATGATTTAAATAATCGTTTTATATAGCAAATATTTGCTATCCAGTCCAAAGGTGCTGTTGCGCCCTAGAAATGCAGATAGACTAAACTTTGCCTTCTTCGCCTTATTAATCACATAGTTCTCCTTGGTTCTCCATCACTGCCCCACCCCAATCTTCCGACATAAGAACATGTGACTTTTTCCTATGAGGTGCGAACTTGGACGAGTTAAAAACTTAAATCACAGCAGCAGTGGTAACACAGATTGGAAAGAGTGAAGAAGAACTTGAATATCGTGTAAACGTTGTTCGAGTGACTAGTGGAGTGAACATCGAACATTTATAATCTTAACGAACTTAAAAAAGAATGTATGCTTTTTTTATAATAAAAGAAATGTATCAAACTCGATAGAGACATTCTTTTGTGGACAGTCTGTATTTCAGAATGTTCTTGACCAGGAATTTTTATCTTTTATAGATCTTAGTGGATTTCTCAGTGTGTAGGCGATGTAATATAATAGACCAAACTTTTTGATTATCTTCTCCAATCCTTTCATTAATCTACTATTATAGCGTAAGATGAAGTCTTATTTATTTTTAGTGGAGACTAGAGCCATAGATTCAGAGATCTTCAATTTCCTAATTTGTTTTCTTGTTAAAGAATCGATAATTTCATATCTGTATCCGTTGCATGAAGCACAGTTAGATTTTTTTTCTTTCTTCCTCTTGCTGTTGTCAGGTGATTATTTTACCTTTCTTTTTTCTTTTTTCATTTCTATGCGAACTACCATATACACTGAATGGCCAAAAAATTAGAGAGACCCTCTAATAACGAGTTGGTTCACCTTAGCTCTGATCACAACCGATATTCTTCTTGGTATGGACTCAACAAGATGCTGATACCGATGCTGAGTAAAGTTGGCCCATGCTGAC
The DNA here is from genome assembly GCA_023313115.1 of Rhysida immarginata. Taxonomy (NCBI): domain Eukaryota; kingdom Metazoa; phylum Arthropoda; class Chilopoda; order Scolopendromorpha; family Scolopendridae; genus Rhysida; species Rhysida immarginata. The sequence continues at coordinate 1,786,556 of JAHWFO010022496.1, forward strand.
ATAATGGCAGCTTTAAGTTGGGTCAGATTAGATGGTGGCGTTTCCAAACTTTGAAGTAATCTTTCGACTTCGTCCGACAAATGCTCAATAGGATTGAGGTCAGGGGACTGAGCTGGCCATGGAACAGGCTAAACTCTGATTGATGTTCCTCAAATCAGTTTGTGATCGATAGAGCACGGTGGCAAGGTGCATTCTCCTGCTAAAAGTGACCATCTCCAGAAGGGAACATTATAGCCATAGACGAGTGCACGTGATCGGCAACGATGTTGAGGTAAGCTGTGCTATTCATAGTTGTGTCCACAGATATCAGAGATCCAGTGTACTCCAGAAAAAACATTCCCCAAACAAAAATTCCACCGCCATCGGCAGGAGGGGTTCATGAACTCGTGCTGTTTGCGCCATAATCTGATCCTGACATCTGCATGATGGAGCAGGAAACGAGATTCATCGGACCAGGCTCAAGTGACCAATTACATCGTTTCTGGGCCTACAATAGGCGCCTTTTCCTATTATTCTGTGATACCAAAGGCACTCATGATACTCCTGCTGTTAAAGCCCATCCTTTGCAAAGTCCGTCTTGTTGTGCGTTGGGATATGCTTTTTGGTGCACCTGCATTGAATTCAACTATAATTTAACGTGCTATCGCCTTTCACCTCTCTCGTTCACCAACCTTTTTCGACCAGAATAATCCTTATCGCTTGAAGTTTTTTCCTCAACTGCCACTCTAAACGCCTAAGATACTGTTGGGCGAGAAAATCCTAAAAGAGTCATCGTTTCAGAGTTGCTAGCACCAGCTATTCTTGCACCGTCGATCATCCCTCTTTCAAACCCACTTAAGTCTTTCGTCTTACCCATTTTGACATTAACTTCCGTGATAACTACGTCGTCCGAAACTGAGCGTTCCTTTTATAAGCAGCTCTGCGTTGTTACATCACTCTACGTTACTTTCGGAATGGTTTACTTTCAAATAAGGGGTGTTTCTAATTTTTTGGCCACTCAGTGTATGTACGAATACGGAATACGGCACGGTTTCTCTCATATTTTTGTTAGATAAAAGGGGTACAAAAACTATTATAAATACTAATAAACACTTTAAAATTAATTCTGCCCAAAATTTATGGATCGGCCTCGGTGGCCGAGGACGACGAGGATTTTTTCAGGGGGAAAATCCTGAGATCACGCACTTCCTTCGGAAGGGAAGTAAAGCCGTTGGTCCCGTGTAGTAAAGTAAAGCCGTTGGTCCCGTTTGCCGGCTGCACGTTAAAGAACCCTTGCGAGGCAAAATTTGCGGCCCCTATAACGCCGTCCTGAAATGACCATGGCAGTTGAAAAGGACGTTAATACCAAACAAACCAAACCAAACCAAAATTTATGGAGAGTCGCTGAACTCATTAATCAGACTAAATAAAAATAGAATGTCTTGTATTTTCCTTATAGTTTCCAACAAAGGGAGCATCAAGAATGAAGGTTGTCCTGCAAGGGATAGCGCCTAAAAATGAATAATTTGGTTTAGTACATTACAGATCATTTATTTTGTCTTTACTGTAATAACCGAGATTCTATTGTCTTTATTAATGATGTAACATGCTTGTGTCCCCTTCTTAAAATAAACTCCAAGTTCCAAAGTGCTGAACAACAAATCAAAGGGATATCAAAGATATAATAATCAAATCTAACCTGAGTATATATTCTATAATAAACATTTTTAGTGTCCAAACCCAATTTCTTTGAATTTTTGAATTAAGTGAAGATTAAGCTCCAACTTATCATAATCGCCCAAGTTTAACATCGTCGGCAAACATTAATAGATGAACTTAACCTTTTAATCAGCGTTCTCCATTCTTTCATGAATATTCTTTTACAGTATTAATTAAAATAATAAAAGTATGCCTTAATTAATATAATCAAGTGTGCCTTTTTCCCCTTAGATTCCTCTTATTGTCAATTGCTCTATGGACGTATGAGATACAAAAATCTACTACGCATAAATCTTTTCCAGTGAACTTTTCTCTTTAGAAGAAAATTATAAAAATCTGCTAACCGTAAATCATTCCTGATATTTATTATTTATATGTTTAGTATTTCTTAACTTCCTTTATTAGAAAGTCTCATTCTTAATGGTTCATTGATGCAAATCTTTTCAAACCGCCTCTAAAAGATTAAAATCAAAACGAAAGAAGCAATATTTAATAAATATTGATATATTGAAATAAATTTAATAAATTCTTGAATTTTTATCTTTTTATATTAAGGATCCTTTCACCTCTTTTTCTTTCTTTTTTTTTCTTTTTACTCGAGAATTCCAGTGTTTTTGCACATTGGGCTCTTAAGTTGACGGGAGAGCCATTAGTCTGCCATTGGTTGATCGATCCGTCTAAGGAGCTGTATATAATTAGAAATCCATCGAGAAACCAATTACCAGTGAAATTTTCTTGTCATTTATGAAGCCATATTAGGTTAATGGGCAATTAATCTTTTTGTAAGAATTATGTCTTTTCTATTAATATTTCCACATAATGGGACAAACTCGGGCACAAAATATTTTTCACGCAAAGACGTCTATTTATACGAAGAGAGCGTTCCCTGAATAATTTATATTCGCTTTTAAAATCATTAAAAATTTAACAATAAATAGGACAACCTTCGTAATCACTCATCCTTGTTTGTGGTGAAAACTTGTGGCCTTGCCCCTCCACTCATTTTATTCATATCGAATTCATTTACGATGCATTTGAAAAGTTTGTAAAGGCACATGAGCATATCCAGATAAAAGTTTACCTTTTTTTTTGAAATTTTAAATTCATACATGTTCAGATGTTAGTATTTTTAGACTGGCTTTACAAAAATAAAAAAAAAAGGAGCGTTGTCACCAAAATAAAAAAAATTTATCAATACAACTAAATTTTATGTTTTATACAAGTCGCCTTCCTAGAAAATTGTTGGTCGATTAACATAATAACAATATACAAAGCATTTATAAAATTCTGAAATTTTTCATGATATTTATGTTATAAAAACATTATATTACATTCCGAGTGGGAAGATAAATAAGTAGGTTGAGATGGGAAGATAAATCAACAACTTTTACGCAAATACGCCACGCATACGTGAACTTTCTGAATTCCAACTTGAGCTGGTCATAGGATGGACTACGGAACCAGTAAACTATATCTAACATAGTCGTCATTATGAACTGTAATTTATATCATGAAGAAATGGAACAAAACTAAAAAAGGAAAACTAAAACCGTAAATCACAAATCTACAAAGAATTATTGTAATGGTTCGAATATATATTTCGATGGCAATGCCAACTTCATCAGCGAATGAAAATTAACAGAAAAAAATCTGAATTTATACAGAGTAAACCAATCAGAAAAATTTATACAAGGACAAACAGGCTATAAGAAAAGCAAATGGTTTCAACGTAGAAATCATTGATGTTTTAGCCAGAAAAAAAAATAATAAACGGATTTTCATTATTTGGACTATATCACCGCCCCAAAAAATAATAAGAACGAGAGGCATTATGATGAAGTAGGCATTGCCATCGAAATGTACATCTGAATCATTAAAATATTTTTTTGTGGTTTATGGTTTTATTCTTCCTTTTATAACCATAGTGTCCACTAGTTTTAATTTTCATTACTGATAAAAACAAAACTAACGTTCAGGCAGGCCGCGCAAACTGAAGAGCTCTGGTAAGAAACATTAAAAAATCTCGTTAGTCCTCTGTCGTTTTCATTGCTGCTGAAGTAGCTCAGACAGCACTAAAACTGTCCGCAGAGAGAGCTGCAGAACTTGGGTTATTATGATATAGCATCTGAATGTTGTGTGTCTCGTCATTCTTGAACCGTAAAAGACCGGAAAGCTGTTCTTTGGAGTAAGAGAGCTTCCATAAACTACCGGAAAGCTACCGGTCAGGGTTCGGTAAAAAGCTACGCAGATATACACTACATGATCAAAAGAGTTGGGACACCTGTTGCTCTACCGTAAAGCCGCAAAAAGCTTCAATCAGTAGTCTGTAGGACCACCTCGAGCTGCTATCACTGCCTCCACCCTACATGACATACTGTCCACAAGTTTACGGTACGTGTCCACAGAGATTGACCTCCATTCCTCGAGGAGTGTCGTGGTCAGTTCCTGGACAGATGTAGCGCGAACCATCCTGGATCTCACACGTCATTCCAGTTCGTCCCAAAGATGTTCGAGGGGGTTGAGATCAGGACTCTGGGCGGGCCAATCCAGTTCTTCAACCCGCATCTCGTCAAACCAGTCGGATATGGATCTTGCTTTGTGGCAAGGCGCATTGTCGTGCTGGAAGAGGAATGGCCCGTCACCGAAGTGTTCCCACAGCGCTGGAAGTGCTCCGTTATCCAGAATGGTCCTGTAGCCATCAGCATTGAGGTTTCCGTCCACCTTGATGAGCGGGCCCAGTCCAGTCCAGGAGAAACACCCCAGGTGTTCACAGGGGTGTCCCAACTCCTTTGATCATGTAGTGTACGTGAGGGGAAGGGGAAGGTCCTAGCCCAGCTACGTAGTTTTTCATCTATTTTATTTGGGACAATTAAATAGGGTACAGGATACACAACAACATGATATTTATTTCTATAATTGCCTCCGTAATTTAGATACGCTATAAGGCGCCGTATAGCGCTTGGGCAGCGAATAGTACAAGTTGGGCTCCTTTACACAGCCGAACCGTTTGAACTAGCTGATGAAGAGGACATCGCTGTACATGAAAGGGAACCTCAGGAAGCAAAGGACTCCCTGGCTCAATGTTAACATATGTTGCAAGGTGTAAATCTCATAAATCTTTGCAAAAATTCCCACAATTTCCCACAGCTCACCATTGCCAAAAATTCCCAATAATCCCCATTAGTTTCTCCACTTCCCAGTTCCCATTCACTGTTTCAGTTTCTATAAGGAATGAAAGACAACATCAAAATAATGACAAAATATTAGGAAGCAATGCAAAAAAATATGTGATAGCATGTGATCACTTCCAGCAGGAACAATTCCCTGCTACAGAGGGACTGCATCGTGTCTACAAGAATAGTTTCTGGAAAATGAGATGTACTTGTTCGAGTGGCCTGCTCCAGTCCTGATCTTAATATCATAGAATACCTCTGGTACGAACTCATACAAAATCGAATGCAACGACCATCTTTGCTCTCATCGTATATTAATGCCGAAATCTTCTGAAAGGAGTTGAAAATATGCTTCTACGCCTTGAGTACTGTCTTACAGGTAAAAGGTGGACAAATTCATTTTACTTATTACCATTTTTCCCAAGCTAACAGTTTGTCAGAGCAGCTCTCTTACTTTAAAATTGAAGCACATAAATATGTATCATAAGCTAAAATTTACGAATCATGACATGAGATTTTTTTTACAAAAACTCGTTAATATTGTATTTTCACACTTCATCAAATAAGTTGAAATGCCTAGGTTTTTTTTCGTTTTGAAAAAATTGAAATTCCCAATTACATTGTTGGAGTTATGTTTATTACAAAATATATTTTTCTAAATTAAATCTTTCCTATTTGTTAAATTTAAGAGAACATTGTCCTGTCTGTATAATATTTTTAGAATAGTATATAGCTTTGACGAATGCTATATTTTAAAAAATTAAGCAAAAGGTCTTCACAAAAGTCATTTAATGGATTTGTTTTTAAATTGCCAAGTCCACCAAAGCGATTCCTTTACATTTCATTTCCAGCTGTGTTTGCTGATTTGAATTTTCTCTTTCGAGAATTCGGTCCCTCTATGTTTAAAAACATCATCCCACAATCACTTTTCAAAGACATTCCAAAGAGAAAAACTTCCTGCAACAAAAAAAAAATGTATGTAAACAAAAATGAACGTGTGTTTCAGCCAACAGCTATTGTTTTTCAATTTATCCTCAGATTAAGGAACTGAGGAGAAAAAAAATCTTAAAAGTTGCGAAGATGCAATAATTGTATTACGATTGTGGATTGAGTTAATTCGTCGTTTTCCTTCTTTTTTGGAGGGTAGGAGGAATTAAATTTGCCATTAAGAAAAATGCAGAAATTGTTTGGCGTAATAAAAACGTATTCATATTAAATCCTAACAAGTTCATTGTCATCCCCTTTTTTAATATGCGTGAACTCCTTTGACTATCGATTTTTCTTAACAATTTTTAATTTTTTTCCCCAAACCCTGAAGAATCTTCTCGTTTGGTTCATTCATTACCTCGGGTGTTTGTTTGAAATAGTGGGACATTCTACAGATTGATTTTCTTGACAGGCAAATTGATGTCTTGTTCAACTTTGAAAGCGATCTATTTCAATTTTAAAATGGTTTTGACGAAACCCTAAGTCTGTACTACTAGTGCTGGTTCATTTCTTACGATGCGTCTTCTTCTTCCTTCTTCTTCCTCCCACACAGCATCTTTGGAATGCAATAAAGAAAAGCCTAGAATATCTTAGCGTGGGTGTAACGAATATGATTAAACTCTCAAAAGGAATCGATAAAATTTTATTTGAACTTATTGAAATTTTCAAACGCAGATCTAATTTAGGTTTGTCATCTTATTTTAATGACTAATGGAATAATAAACGTTTCATTTATCAATTTATTTATTGATAATTTTTCCAGAATTAATATCTCAAGCATGCCAATAGAAAAGTCCATAAAATAATATGCAAAAACAAACATTCATAAAACTTAAATAATACATTTTTTTCTTTCAACGAATAAATTTTTTTGTGTTTAATTTGAATGTGAACCTAAGTGTAAGAGAAAGCGTTTTGTGCATATACAAGGTGTGCCAGAAAATTTCGGCGATTGCCATTATAACTGTTAAGGTGTAGTGCATACAGTATGTTAACTGATTGATATATAGGGCGAGTCAAAAGTCTCTTACACCCCCCCCCCCGGGGGGGTTCACGTCGAGGGGGGATACAACAAATCTAGTGCAGGCAACATGTATGGGCTAAACAATGATGGTGTCAAATTTGACCTTGAATTTTGCACCTTGCAATTTGTAACTTTATAACCGTTACAGGTACAGAAAAATTTCCAATTGTACAGTTGTAGAGCTCAAAACACTGATTTTAACAAAAAAAAAGATTAGAAATAAGCGTAAAAATAAATCCACTACAACAAAATGAAATTTCAGTGCTCAAGCTACATTGGGTTTTGTCAATGAACGAAGTGCTCAATGAAGTGCGAGGTGTCCTTCTGCAGCAATGCATAACTGTGCACGGATTTCACAGAACCCATCACATTTAACGTCTGTGTAAGATTTCTGAATTCGTTGTTTCAAATCATCTACTGATGCTGGTACAGTGGCATACACCTTGTCCTTGATGTATCCCCAAAAGAAAAAATCAGGTGGTGTCAAATCAGGCGAACATGGTGGCCAATGAGCTGAATCTCCTCGGCCAGATCATTGATCTGGAAACATGTCATCCACTCGTTAACGTGCAGTGGCTGCAAAATGTGGAGGTGCCCCATCATGCTGGAACCACATGTGACGATACTGCATTAAAGGCAAGTTGTCTAAAAAGTCTGAAACGAAGCCATTCAAAATCATTTCTGTGTACCTTACTCTGTAAGGCAACCGTTGTAGAATACAAGTCTCACCAAGATGCTATTCCATAGTCCACACCACACAATGTAGCTTGAGCACTGAAATCATTTTGTTGTAATGGGTTTATTTTTACGCTTATTTTTAATCTTCTTATATGTTGCCTGCAACAGATTTGTTGTACGTATCGCCACTCGTTTTGAAATTGTATGGGGGTAAGAGACTTTTGACTCATTCTGTATACATGTAGATAATGCAATATCAACCATGCCATACACTAAAATGTCACGACACATTGATAGTCTAACATTTTCGGATTTTTCCATCCAATTGTACCCGCTATTTGAGTGAACCTTTTTTCGAAAAAACCTGATACTTTTCATGTTACAAGTTTCTAAATATCAAAAGTTACCTTAGACTGAATGAAATCAAACAGGTGATGGTTGCTTGATGCATATTCAATGCATATACAGGGTGTAAATGGACGACGTTTCACAAATTTAAGGATCTGCAGAGGATGAAACTCTCAGCAAAAAAGACTAGTCGCGTTTTTCGATCTGTGGCTCCGTTAAAAAGTTATAGCGCTTTAAAGTTCGGTATCAGTAAGGAGTATCGGTATTTCGGCCAGGGTGATTCTAAAAGGTCGTGCCCAAATAAAAAGGCAGGTAGAGGGTGAAATTCTGAGCAAAAAAGTCTAGTCGCGTTTTTCGATCTGAGGCTCCGTTAAAAAGTTATAGCGCTTTAAAGTTTCGTGACATCATTTCCGGAAATCTATCTTGGTACAGACCAGAGACAAATGAAAGAAAGAGACTGGCAGTGACCTCCCCTCTAGTGGTGCCTTCGCGTCGCCATATTGGGACTGGCAAAAAACAGCTGATCGCCCGAGGCAATGCATGTGATTCAATAATTTTGGTTTGGTTTGTTTGGTAGTAACGTCCTTTTCAACTGCTATGGTCATTTCAGGACAGCGTTATAGGGTAGGGGCCGCAAATTATGCCTCGCAAGGATTCTTTAACGTGTAGCCAGCAAACGTCATACAGGGCGATTCCGTCAATTTCTGACCATTTCAGTGCTATGTTTTATTGACCCATTAATGTTTACAAACTTAGCATTTCAGTATGATATTTTAGGCAGTTCGGAGTTTTTATTCCCGTGGAAAAGTCTTGATGATAGGCCACCACGAACGTTTTGAACTGCTCGCAGCCGAATGGTGAAGTTGTTCATAACTCTATCCAGGATGTCTGCATCCACAAGGGTGCAGCAGTCGACGATGCTTTGTCGCAGCTGGTCTAGGATTCTTGGTGCTGTAATGAACACATTGTCTTTAAGGAACCCCCAGAGATAAAAATCACATGGGTTTAGGTCAGGACTGTAGGGGGGCAAAGAAAGCCACCCCCAAATCGATCTGGAAACCTGTTTGAAATGACACGATTTCCGAATTTCTGATTGAGAAAGTCTAGCACTTCATTAGTTGTGTGAGGCCTAACCCCATCCTGTTGAACCCATTGATGTCGAAGCGGTATACGCCTCCTGCGCAGCTCGGGGATAAAGAAGGTTTCCAACATGTTAAAGTAAGCCTGTGATGTTACAGTGCCCTCAAAAAAGAACGGACCAATGATGCCTCTTTTGGAAATCGCGCACCAAGCCATAACCTTTCGTGGATGAAAAGGTGACTTATGGATCTCATGAGGGTGCTGGGAACCCCAAAAACGAACGTTGTGTTTATTAACGTCACCTGACAGATGGAAGAAGGCCTCATCTGACACCCACAGGTTGTCCACAATGTCCTGAATGACTTCCATTTCTGCTCCAAACTCCATCGCAAATTGTTGTCGCTTTTGTCTTCCAGTGTCTGTTAACTCCTGATAAACATGGATCTTATATGGGAACAGGTGTAAATGACGCCACGTCGTGGTATACGACAGCCCTTCTTCAATGGATAGGCGGAACAGATTTTTTGGTAGGGGAATCGACCAAACTTGTGCGAACATTTTCGACAACTTCGGCCGTTCGAACACGAGCTTCGCTCCCGCCTTTTTTCTTGCCTTTAACACATCCAGTGGCACGAAATTGCTTGACAAAATCCATGATTGTTTGCCTGCCTGGTGCGTCTCGACACTTATATTCTTTCCGGAACTTTCTTTGCACGGTTATAGGTGATTTTGTCTCGAAATACCATTCGACAACCTTGCATTTCTGCTCTGTTGATAAAGCGGGCGCCATTTTTCAACAATACGATTTTCATGCAGCGCCGTTGCAACAATACAAACTCCAACTATTTAGAAATTCAATATGGCGCTCATATTCTTTCAGTTGTTTATCCCTAATGCACGTCATTCGAGTGAAATGGTCAGAAATTGACTGAATCACCCTGTACATATTGGTCAAGTCGTTTTTCAAAAAGATTCAATACTTCAGTTCATAAGGAATTATAGTATTAGTTAATTGCGTATTACAATATGTGGATTAATAAATTGATTATTTTATTGATCTGAGAATTATTTCTTCCTTTTCTTTTAATTTAAAATTTTAAAATAGTTACCTTTTAAAAATTCGTTAGGCATTGAATCAGCTATTTGAAGTCATTATAAGTATACGTTATCGTTAGTTAATGCAATAAAGTTTTTATTAAAAAAATCTGAAACCAGGTCATGCTTAATAATATCTCCAGAAATCATCTACAAAAACAGCTGAAATTACATTGAGAATATACGCCACCTTAGGTTTTTGCCAATAGCAACATGGCGAATGCTGCACTTCCGGTGGCACCAGTAGCGCTCAGCGAAATGAATAGGGCACTTCCAGTCTCTTTCTTTCATTTGTCGCTGGTACAGACGCTGAGCAATTTTTAACTTAGCGCTATAACTTTTTAACGGAGCCTCAGATCGAAAAACGCAACTAGACTTTTTTGCTCAGAATTTCACCCTCTACCTGCCTTTTCATTTGGGCACGACCTTTTAGAATCACCCTGGCCGATACCGATACCGATATTCCTTACCGATACCGAACTTTAAAACGCTATAACTTTTTAACGGAGCCACAGATCGAAAAACGCGACTAGACCTTTTTTGCTCAGAGTTTCATCCTCTACATATCCTTAAATTTGTGAAACGTCGTCCATTTACACCCTGTATAGAGACAAAATATGAAGATTCTGCTATGAAACAGAATTGGTGCGGCAATAGGTTGTTGTTAGTTACATCCAGATGACTCTGGTCTCTTTTTTTATCAGCCAAAAAAGGACTGTACGCTTTTGTGGAAAGGTTGAATGAAGTGGGAGAAAAGCGACAATTGCGAATCACTGGGGGACTATGCTTAGATAGAAGAACAACGCAGTGTAAATGGAATGAGTTTGAGAAAAAGTAATTGGTATTGGTGACTAAAACTGTTAATAATAATAATAATAATAATAATAATAATAATAATAATAATAATAATAATAATTAATAATAATAATAATAATTATTATTATTATTATCATTATTATTATTATTATTATCATTATTATTATTATTATTATTAAAAGCTTTTATTAACCTTGCAATGTTAGTTTGTTTAGGTCAAATCTTGTAATCAATATTAAACCAACTTCCCGACAAGCTAGGGAGCTGAAACTTGC
>JAHWFO010022496.1:1797829-1814665 GCA_023313115.1 Rhysida immarginata
TATTAACCTTGCAATGTTAGTTTGTTTAGGTCAAATCTTGTAATCAACATTAAACCAACTTCCCAACAAGCTAGGGAGCTGAAACTTGCACACATACACAGGATCGATGACAATTTATGTTAAATTAAAAAATTTTCAAATCGGTTCACTGGTTCGTGTTCTAATGGTACAAATTCATTACTACGAATTGTTTGTTGAGACAATTGGACAATTCGTTATGGAGAAGTTAAATGTATCTATTGTTTATTGTTGCAAAATTAAGCTTTATTGTTGCCACTAAATAAAACATTATAAAAGCTTGGTTTGAAAAAACCCTTTTCCTCTTATCTTGTATCAAATGGTGACTGCGGAAAACAGCCAAAATATTTTTTTCAGTTTGAAAGTTGTGTCACTCTTAAAGTTCTGCTAGATGGTTAATTAAACGTAATTATCCAGGCTCATATTTGATAAATTTTTTTTTGCTTTTGTTTGAAATTCAGAATTGAGAATTCTGGTTGCTATGGAGAAAGTTCATTCAGCGTTCGCTTTCTTCCTTCCTATTAACAATTTAAGAGAGTTAAATTGTTATGCTTTTGAGAATTTCTATTTTAGAAATTCTGCATGCTTTTGAGAATTTCTATTTTAGGAAATATTTATTTGTTTCAAAAGTCGATCAAGTCTCTTAGACAGAGCTGTTTTGTCTGTAATACTGAGGGGAAAGAGCTGTAAAGGAGCTGAATTTGGTCGTTTTATAGTCATAGCGACAGTATTGTTATGAAAAAAGTTTATTTAAATTGCTGCATTGCTAGACGAATTTTGCAGTTTAAAAGTTTTAGGAGCTCCTATTATTGGAAAAAAAATAAGGGAGGCTTTATACAATGTGATTCAAAAGTCAAGATAAGCAAAGAAAGGCGATTAAACATTAAAATATATATTTTGGAGCACAAATCAAAAAAAAAATTCAAATGGTTGCTATGTGAAATAACGAATCAGAAGATGTGACTAAACTTCATGCAAATTAACTATGTGGATGTAAGGTGAATCTGTTTGTACTTAAGGGTTTTTCTGGTAAGCGGACTTTACCTTTATGCTAAAAAAATCTCAAATGATGCGGCCAGAATTAAATTTACAGACTGTCGTCGCAATATTTCTCCCCACGTATACTTTGCAGAAATTTTTGTGTTCTAAAATTTAAATTATACATTTTCTGTTTAACATTTCAGATATACATACAAATTTTCACACTTCTCAGACAAATTTTTTATCTATATTCTAACTTTTGAGCCATACTATATTTAATATAGAGCAGAGATTATTTTGCTGAAAGACTTAAGCATTTCCCGCATAGTCCCTATAAGGGTATATCCTAATCTTATTTAAAAGCGTTATTTAGATTCTTAACCAATTTCACCTGTTTATTTATTTATTAGGTAACTATGGAATAAATGAGTATATTGAGAAAAATTATAATTACTGCTAATTTTTGTTCTACATAAGAAATAAATAAGAACATTTTTAATCAGTTTAGCTAATCTTTATTTTTTAATCTTTAACCTTTCCTTGTGAATGAAATTTGAGTCCTTTCTAAACAATAAAATCAAGTTTTATTGCTCTCCGTGGAACAGGAATTTCTTTAATTAAAAAAAAAGAGTTTTATCGTCCTCCATCTGCACTATTTATATCCTTACAGAAGAAGAAAACTCATCTTCTTCCGCTAGCTGGCATTTTAAAACCTCTCTTTAGAATTGCTGTTTGGTTTAATGCCCGATCAACGACTCTTATTATCTTTGCTGAAGTCAAATTTGGTACATTCCCTCTAAATCAGAATCTCCGATTTTTAACATTGCTCAAGCGGATTTAAAAAAATATTGGCCAATTCGTCATTTGAAATTCTTTACAACATTAAAAATACACCAACAATTACGAGTAGCCCATTCATTTATGCTCTATAGCGTGTAGCATTCATTATCCCTATGGGTGGAACAGGTTTATTGCCCAAGTTATTAGCCGATTGTTATGCTTGACTTTTCAGATAGTTTTTTCCAATCTACATCCACTTAAACTCATTTTTTTCTATCTACATCCACCTTGTATTTTTCAGAGTCATTTTGTCTTTTTTTTTTCCATTTTCTACATCCGTAGTACAGCATTTGCCATTTTTTGACAGAGGCTCAGTAATATGAGCTCTAAATTTTTTATAGTTAGTAAATTATTGCGATCCGACGAGTTTAACACATATCTATTTCAGCTTGCAGAAGATTGTCGACTGGGACAATGATATTCTGCGCTCGTTTGTAATACTGGTGTGCTATCCCTTCACTCTAGTCAGGTAATAATCATAGAAGATTCTCAATAAATATTAAGAATAACTTTTTATCGCCATTCCATTTACTATTTTTGTACATCTTTTCTTTGAGAACTAGAAATTTTCCAGATATTTTAAAATCCTTTGTTTTCGTTTTTAAAACAGGTATTAAAACTACACAAAATATAATTGTAATAATGAATAGTAAAAATAATAGTAAAAGACACTGTGGATACTTACTCAGCGGAAGGAGAGAGAGAATTATACATATACAGGGTGGATACGAAATGAGCCTCCCCCCCCCCTTTTTTTTTACGTAACCGAAGCAGATATGTCATTTTTGATAAATCCAATTAATAGGAAGTTGTGGGTGACAAATCCTATGGTGCACGCTTCATCATCCCATATATGCAAATTAGGACACATTCAAATCCTATCTTAAAAACCGTAACAGATACACGAAAAATTCCAATTGAAGACTTATTCAGCATGGAATTTCGAACAAAACAAAAAAAAATTCCAAAATCCGATGAACGGCTCACCAACAATCACATGTTGAATTTATTAGTTATCTCCCTATGCACTTCACAAGGACATTTGTATGTTCAACATGCAAATCAAGAAAATACCAAAAACTACCGTAATAACATTCACTTTCATGAGGAAAAACAAATAAAAGGCATGTATCAGCATACAGAAGACAGAACAATTTCAGGATTGTGATTGTTGGTGATCCGTTCATCGGATTTTGGAAAAAAAAATTTGTTTTGTTCGGAATTCCATGCTGAACAAGTCTTCAATTGGAATTTTTCGTGTATCTGTTACGGTTTTTAAGATAAGATTTTATTGTGTCCTAATTTGCTTATTTGGGATGATGAAAAGTGCACCATGGGATAGATCACCAACAACTTATATTCATTGGATTCATCAAAATTGACATATCTGCTTCGGTTACGAAAATAAAAGGGGGGGAGCGGCTCATTTTTGTATCCACCCTGTATATTTACTTACTTCTCAAACCCGCTTATCCGTTAGGGTCGCGGGGGCAGCAGCCCTATGGAGGATCCCCAGCGATCGCGATCTTCCGCCATCAGGCGCATGTCCTCCCTGGTAATATCCAAGCGACTCGAACCCAGATTCTCCATGTAGTCTAGCCACCTAGTCTAGTTCTAGGCCGACCCCTTGGGCTCTTACCCACCGGCTTGGAAATAACAACTGAAAATAACAGCGTTTACATAGTGGGCTGAATAAACTTCTTTGTAGACAAGTGGCGTGTCGTTTCTTCTATCTTCCTCCAAAATATAATTGTATAAAATTTTATAGAAAATAATTTTTTGTAAAATGTTTTTTTAAAAATTCATGTCAAAAATGCATTTAAATCTAAAAGTTTTCTTGTTAAAACATAATAGAAGCGTAAGCAATTTAAAATTGAAGTTTTCAATTGATGCAAACGTTGGAGAGACTGCATAATAATGTCGTTTTTTGTAGGCTAAGTTTGTGGAGCAGTTTTGATGTGTCAATAGATATTATTTCTGTCAATAGCAATTTCCCAAGAAACGCTTTGAAAATTTCAGTTATAAATTGCTTGAATATCTTTTATGTTTCAACAAGAAAACGTTTAAGTTCTCTAAATTTAATATACTTTTTTAGAAAGAAGATTTTACAAAAAATTATTTTTGATAAAATTTTATGCATGAATTATGTTTTTTGGTAGGATTTTTATTCTATTAATTCCTTTTATTCTATTAGTAGTGTTAATGTCCGTTTTAAAAACGGAAAATAATGATGTAATCAAAAACAAACAAAAGCATTATTTTCGTTCGAATTCACTCGTTTGGTGATACTTTTTTGATGAAAAACTACCGAAAACGTAATTAGCATTCGACTTAGTTTGTTTTGTGTAACTTCACGTTTTTGATGATCAGTTATTTACATTATAATATAGTTCGTTGTGAAAAACTGAAAATATTGTAAAACATTTTCAAACAGAGTTTCCACCTGGGAATTGCCATTATTACTCAGTTTTAACAACAAGATCGTCACAAATTACCCATTCTGATGCAGGCTAATGGATATTTGTTACTGGCCTTTAAAACTTAATAAAATTTTCTCAAATTCCGAAACTATCAAAATTCATATCTACATATGATAACAAATTTCGATTAAAAAAGTCGCAAAAAATAGTGTTTATTTTCTTGAATTCTTCTTTTTTATTCTCTAATTGTCTCTTTTCGCCTCCTTTGGCGCCTTTTCGAGCATTTGGTAAAAATAATTGAAGCCCGTTTTCAAAGAACTTCCGAATAAGCTATCATTTGGCGCATTTGTAAATCAACATTGATCAATGGCAGGTTCCTCTCTATCCCCTCGCCAAACGCCGGCTCAAGTTATGTGAGTATGCCAGGTTTTATTTAATTTGCTTCTAAGGTCTACGGTAAGACTGCGAACAGACAGAAAAGGTTTTGAAAGTTGAATCCAACTTATATATGAATAGCCAGGGTCAATTTTTTAATAACTTTAAATCTCTTAACTTTAATTTTTTTTAGTTTTGGAGTTTAGGCTAGATCACGTTCTTTTAGGTTTTAAGGGTCTGAAGATCTGAAAATGGGCGACAGTTTGCTCGAAAAATAGCTATACTGTCCTCATATCGTTATGAGATTATTTATTTATTTAATAACACATGCCCTAATAAACAATACCAGGAATTCAATTAATGTTGACAAATTGGAATTTAGTTTGCTTGAAAACTAGGAGTACAAATTGTCGAAGGCGACTAGAAACCCTCAGAGTTTAGAAAATTAATCGAGAAAATAAAAGAATTGTTTCAGGTATAACGCCATTCTCATTTCCTTGAATAAAAGCAAGTGTATAAATCATAATAAATTTTTACTTGATAATTACAGTTAACATTTAAAGCCTTCTAACATTTAAAGCTTTACTTAAAACAATAGTTTGCCATGAAAATTTTTATGGCTCAATAATTTGGTTCTCTGGTCAAACACAGCATTTTAGTCGTTTAGAATAGAAAATTACTAGCTTTTGTAAATTTTTAGCTAACAAATTTAATGAACCTAATTATTTAGTTGATACTTATATTAGTAATATTTTGACAATTACTTTGAACTGTCACTTTCTGAATTTTTTAAAATCCATTTTGACTGGCCGAATATGCGCTCCTCGTCTACTTGAACATATTGGATTAAGAATTCCCAGATGCGGAAGACGTCGCTTTTTTTCTCTACGAATGATTTTTTGGAGACTCAATCTTCGTAACATTGACCCAGTTTATAAGATGATATCTATCTTTAACAAATTAACTATTGATAACTCTTTAGATATTTTTTCATGATGTGCCAAAGTTTTGTTTATTTTAATAGCTTTCGTTTCTCCTCGGTCTATATTCCCTTTAGACCTTTTGTTTGTGAGGGAAAGCCTATCGAAAGTGGCTTAAATTATTTAATGTAATTGATTTGCATTTTTAATTCATTAATCTTTTTGTTCTCTTTATTTTATTTTTATATGTATTTGTCAACATCACGTTTTGGGCATTGGCCTGTTGGGATTATTATTATTATTATTATTATTATTATTATTATTATTATTATTAATTATTATTATTATTATATAAATAGTGTACTATGACTATCGTTACTTTTTTACTATTTCTGGAATGTTATGTTCTAAGAGAGCATTTGCAAAAAAATTATTAAAGATAATACTGTGTTTTTTGTTTACTACAACTTTGTCTTTGTCCAGTGTAGGCGTAATATCCTGTTTACTTCGAGATTCTTTGTTTACGATTCTTTAATTTTCTTGTTTTTTTCGCTTTGCTTATCTCGAGGCCCTTGATTTCAACAACAGTTATTTTTCTTTCATGAATAAGGAAGGAGCAGTCTTGAGTTTTGAATTTCGTTTGTCGTGTTACAAATAACGAAATTATGCAAATTATCTCTGTTAACGTGTACATATCTGTAACCTCAGAATTGTATATATTTGTCCATCGTAAAATTTATAAAATTTGCATATTTTCCCTTCAAATGCTTAATAGCTGACGTGAGGTTTTCTTTCCCCATGATAAATTCGTTCTTAAGATTCCTTTCAAGATGAAGATCATAAGATATTTCAAGGCATATGTCTATAAAGTTTGTGAAGAATTGTTGCTTTTATTAAATATTTTATTTTTGGTTGTTATCGACTGCATTATCGAGATTGATGGGACGGAAATGAAATTTATCACAACGAAATTTCCTCGGACGGAAATTCAGGAGACGGACAGCTCACCGAGGTTGGAAATCAATTTCCTTTCCCTTTGCACACAAGTTTCATTCTTTTTGTATTCGAAGGAAACGTTATCGAACATCTCCAATGTGTTTGTTAGTGCTTTGAATGCATGAAAATCAGAGAAGCTTATTTTTAAAAATATAGGTACTATAAGTTTAAATAATCTCTAGTTATTTAAATCTGAAACTTAATATTATATCATTTCTTGATCATTTGAAACTGAACACCCGTGATGGTGAACACATGCTTCATTTAAAATAGTCCTACTATTGGAAATGCATGTGGTGTAATGACAGCCTGCAAACGTCGTGGCAGATTTTCCACCTTATAACTGGAGGTCGGTATGTTCCTCCACTTTTCCTTCAAAGCCTCGACCAATTTATAATGTGTTATTGAATGCCTCTCACGTGCTCGAACATTCTAATTCATCCAGATATGTTTTATTAGGGATCTCGTTTTATTAGCTGGTGATTTGAGCTGCAGTATTTGTACGTTCGTATCTCAAAGTAGAAAGTAACGACTCGGGTTTATGGCAAGGTGCATATAGAAAAATGACCCTTCACTAAATGCTTCACAGTGTAGGAAGTGTAAAATTGCCCAGGATCAAACTAAAAAAACCAATTACAAGCAGATGATCAAGATCAACTAATAAAAACATCAGACCATCACACCCTGCCCCGTCTAAATTTGTTTTTCGGCATATACATGGGTTGATGTGGCTTTCCTAAATTGCGCCACAACCAGCTTCGACTATCTGCTTTGAAAATGGTATGGTATAATTCATAACTCCACATCACCTTATTTCAGCATTTTATTGGTCTTTTCTCTTAGCACATCACCTCATCTCAGCATTTTATTATCTTCGGCTTATAGGTAATAGCCGACCCACGATGGAAGTTCCGACGGAGCGATAAACTGATTGATCAGTTTTTGTTCTTCTGTACATGTCCTTTTGTATAAACTGCTTCAGAACTGTATTCCTCCGTTTCATACAAGGCCAAGGAGAGACAGACCAGGGCACTCAAAAGTCTCTGGACACAAGGCCTCGACACGGAAGACTCTGACATCATACAGTAGGCAGCAAGGCCAACTATAAACACAGGCCGGGGTAGTCGAAAATTACCTTTTACATTGTTTTCGACTGCCCTGGCCTGTATTTATAGTTGGCCTTGCTGCCTACTGTTGGACGTTAGTCTTCCGTGCCGAGGTCTTGTGTCTAGAAGGTGTTGCCTGGCCTGTCTCTCGTTGGCTACGTATGAAACCCGAAACCGAGGCCAACGAGAAAGATAGGCCCTGGCCAACACCACCTAAAGAGAAAGCCTGAGCGCGGAAAAGTCATACATTGTTAAAACGTCATAAGTAGTCATCTTTAATCGCATTTCTACCAATAATAAGCCCGAAATTATGACTAGGTATGATGATGTAACAATGTATGAAATTTTCGCGCTCAGGCTTTCAGTAGAGGTGGTGTTGCCCTGGCGCGGAAAAAATCAGCTGATCATCTTAGTGCTAGTAACAATGTAATCTTGCTGATCATCCAACAAACGAAAAATTGCTGATTGTTAAAATCCAAGATGTAAACAATGAAGATTAACTTGTTACTATAGTCCATCCAGCCTTAGTTTGCGCGAAATGTGATAGCCGTTTCAATTGTTGAACATTGTTACAACAAAAATTAAACAATACATAACAATTAACATGTCCATCACATTTCGCGCAAACTAAGGCTGGATGGGCTTTAGCATTAAGATGATCAGCTGATTGTTCCGCGCCAGGGCCTGCCTTTCTCGTTGGCATCGGTTTCATACTGATCACGTGTAAGAAATGTGTATTAAATACATGTAGTTATTTTGTATAACAGTGCCGCCTCGATCTATCTCTATAATTACGTCCACGTTGTCATTATGTGTTTCGTATTTAATAATTGTACATTTCCCCTGAAAATTCTTCATCTAGAATTTTTTAAATATTGATTCCAGAAAGAATGTTTCCAGGTTTTTATTTTACACAAAATTACTATCAATTTTAAAAAGATAAAATAATTAATTCAATTTAAGATATCAGTTTTGTTTTTTTTTAATTTTCATTCATTTTCATTATGTACATCAAAGTTGGTAACCACAGAAGTGCTTTTTGACGAGTAGTCTGCTACATTTTTTTCATTAGATAAGGGAAAATATAAAATTTGAAGAGTAGTCTCTTCATCGTTTTATAGAACAATTTGAGGTGTAATATAACAATGTTCACTTTCTACATATTTACTGAATGCAATAGATCCATTCGCATGAATCCGTTTGAACTATGAAGTGCATGAAATGGAAATGCCCAATGCTATTGTGAAATAATTTAGACGAGACTTCATTAATGGTGAGTTTTCATCTTTTTCTGCCTTTGCCTCATGAAGCGTTGACTTTGGCCGCTGTCTGGTTCGTCGCCGTCTTCGTCATCTTCTTCGTCATCCTCTTCGTCTTCTTCGGACGATTGCGGGCAAATATAAGATTCCTCGAGTTGCGCGACATCGTTTCCTGCCAGTTCGGTCGGAGCAACGCACTTGGGCCGCGGACCCTGCAGAAACTGCTCATTGTTTCGCAACCACGTGATCATGTACGATGACGAACAATTACAGTAAAATGGATTACCACCTAGGCGGCTGATGAGGAGGAGGAAATAATAAAATTAAACATATAGTTCATGCAAATTAGTTTTTATTGAATTGGTATTTATTTGTTTATTTATCGTATCCTTCAATTAGCAAGCGATGTTTAAAATAAATGTCATATAAAATGCAATGCACAACCACTTAGGCTATATAGTACTTGTTAAATAACAAAACCTGTTATGGCATTTTCTGCCCAATCTAAATATTATGACCTTCACTTTATTAAGTCTCTTCTATTAACACAGCTATGCAACGAATCTTTGATTCAATAAAATCCAAACGGATGCAATATGCCTATACAAGCTCAATAGGTAACTGTTCTTTTATTTTTTTTTTCTAGTTGGACAGTGCTCTCAAACAGCACCTTGGTTAAACTCCGTGCTCAGTGATTCTACCGTGGTCTATCTCTTACCCGTAGAATCTAGAATAGCTGATGTTGTTGAGGGCTATGAACGTTCACTTTAGAAAAATCAGCACTCTACTCGATTTAGTAGAAGAAAGGCATCTTGAACCTCTCTGCGAAAAACAGAAAGTAGACGTTTTGTGGGCGAAGGAACACTTGGTTAAATATTTGATCTGTTGAAGATCTGTTGCATAGTAGATAAATCAAGAAAATTATTGCACTATAGAGATGGGAGGTAGGATTTTGCAGAGACAGCATTATGATGCTGTAGACCTGAAGGGCTATGTGACAACCATAGTGTGGGAAAAGAGTTTTGTTAGGTTAGGTTAGGTTAGGTTAGGTTAGGTTAGGTTAGGTTAGGTCCTGTATAAACAACAGCATGGCATATCTCAATGATGTTGCCGACCAGATCAATCCACACTTTACAAAATGTGCTATAAAGCCATAAATTCACAGACAGATACATGGAACCTCACTTCGAGTTTTTGTACAATGGCCTGCACAGGAGCTTAATCCTATAGAGCACTTGTACATTTGTAACACCATCGGATCTACAGTATAGGAGTTACGTGCTGCACTAATTGTAGCGTGAGAGCCGACTTCCATCAGAATCACTATGGAGTCACGCCATTATACATTCTAAGTTGATAAAAAAGGAAAATGTAAGCATTACTAGTAGGATGCGCCTATTAAATCGATAAATCCGTGTATGTGCACCATTTAATTACTGTTCTATTAGAAGAAGTGGTCAATTATCAGAGTCCGCCAAAAAAATCTATACACACTTCAACAGATATTATCTCAGGATTTTCCATATCAGCCGAATGTAAGTTCGCATCTCAAGTTACATCCTCTGAATGAAGATGACCACACAGCTGTCTCTCGAAGTGTTTCCTATTGCAGTGGATAGGAATAGTAGTAATAGAAATAGCTGGACGCTTATGATAACCATTTTGAGTACTTTTGTAATTATAGATGTCTTTCTTGATGTCTGAATTTAGTATTGCAGTATAATCCCGATTATCCGGCATTCCGTTTTACTTGACACATGTATCACAAACATTTTAAAAAATTTTGACAATCGCAAAACCATTCTAAATGCCAAATTACGTTGTGCCATTAACAAAATAATTCAAACAATGTATCGTGAAAGAATTAATAAAATTGAACAATAAACAACGAAATGAAGAGGGTCCCTATGTAGATGTGTTAATGTATGAATAATCCACTACGTAATGTATTATTCATCCACTTGAATGGAAATCCAACTTCTGGTCGAATTGATTCGTATCGTGTTAAGTAACTCTTCAGTAAAGGTTGATTCACACTCCACATAAGTAGAAGTAAGACATTAAGTAAGTGCGGGTAGCGTTCACTTCTTTCAGTGTGACGTGTGTTTCAAGTGCTTGTTTTTTAAAGTTTACAGTTTACAAAATAGAGTTCAAAATTGAACACTTAAGGATTTATTTAATTTTCATCTTATCCGTCATTTTCAGTTATCCGAAAAGCGGCCCGCCTGTTTGTATCGGATAATCGGGACACTTTATCTCTACTTTATAACATTTATACAGGTTTTTCTTTTGTTTAAATGTGTATACATTTTTTGCGGATTTTGTTTTTAAGTGGACATTATAATCCATAATAAGAGAATAATAATGGGGTAATACCTTAGGTAGGGCCAGCCCGAAAAAAGCAGGGCCCGGGCCTTCTCATAATTAAAACAATAAACAGTTGGAGCATACGGAATGTTCGCGGGGCTTTGTGCGATCACAACGTTCGCATCACTTTCAGACAAACTTTGATGTGCCTCCAAGAATAAAAGCCTCCTGGTCATCAAAGCCGACCCGATTAAAGGCTGGACCGGGTGCAAAATGCTCGTGCGGAGCTTATTTTCAAATATATTTGTATCGGATATTGTTGTAAAAAAAATAGGATGAGTAATCGTAATTGCTATAGATAAGGAAATTTTATCCTGTATCTTGCTTTGAGTATTAAATTTTTATAGAATAATTTGAAGAATGTTCTATGACGATTTACTATACGCCGTTCAAATTAATGTTTAAATTATGCTTCCGTGTCCACAGTGGCTCAATTGGTTTGGGGGTCGGCACGATCAGCCGAAGATTCATGGTTCGAATCTAGGCTGTAGAATTTTCTTTCCTATTTTCATCAGTAACTAAATTATTAAACTCGGAAAATTTTTTAGCATATACTGTTAGGTACAGTAAGCAAAGCGGCCCTTTGTTTACCATTTACAGTGTAGGAAAATAAGAAAACGAATACAATGAAAATATATTTTATATATATATATGGCTCATTTTTTGTATAATTATCTCTCTAAAGAAAAAAATTTCCTCCACTTATCTTCTCGTCCTATAAAATGGATTTCCGGAAGAAAGTAAGGGAGACAGATAGTGATTGTCGAAGTTTAAATTGCACTCCAATTAACGATTCTAATGAGTCTTAATTCGTCACTCCCTCGATTTGTCTTCACCACAGACCCTTGTTTCCGTTAACTCGTATTGATGTTCGACTCGTATTGAAAATGGAACTTACATTTCAGCGAGCGCCGCCATTCCCGCCAACGATCCCGGTACCAATATCTGCATTCGGTTGTTTTGGAGATCGCTAGAAAAACATTTATAACCCTACATTAATATAAAATAAAATAGTCATTTCGATAAATTACTCTTGTTTAATGAAAAGATATTCATTTGATGTAACGGAACAATTTTACTAACAGGCCTCGTAATTTTACAAGATGTTTGAACACTCGAGGTTTTAAATCCCGCAGAAGATTTCCGTTGAAGGTTCTAGGAGAAAATAGTGATCAAAAAGAATTAACGATAAAGTTGAACATTTTATGATAAATAATATATATATCGATTTCTAATTATAATTCTAAATCAATAAAAACTACACAACATGGCTAAAAAATCGCAGTCGAATATTCAATAAACCAATTATTAAGGAGCCAATCACAGCTTACTACTGTGTGAATTTGTGCGGACAATATATTTTTACTTGTCCTACATGTTTATCACTTCATTTCTTTGGAAGAAAGACGTATGTGGACGCAACAAATAATCGTGGAAAAAGTCACCGAGCTTCGAAGGGACAAATTGTTGGCATATTCCAAGCAGAGAAAACCAGCAAAAAGACTGCGGCAATTACTGGAACTGGAGTAAAAACTGTTCAACGCATTATTAAAGCTTGGAAGGAAAGATCTGAACACTCAACCTCGAGGAGTAACTGTGGTCGGAAAAAATGCTGAGTAACCTTATTTCTTGTACGCAAATATTTGTTGGGAAGACTCAACGTCAGTTCTGAACAAGACTCTTTCACAACAGCAAAGAAGATATATTAGAATTATTTATAATCTTCCTTATGCACAAAGATCTCCAACAGCTTTGTTTGCGAGATCTGGAATTCTGAATGTACATACTTATGTATTAGGTATCCATATGTTTAGAGAACTGAACTGTAAACAGGAGTGATTTTTTATGAACAGTGACTTTCATAATTATGATACAAGGCTGAAAAGTAATCTTAAAATAGCAAAATTTTATAATATTGGATTAAAAAAAATCACGAATCAAATGATTTTTTATGGAATAGAATTCCAAATGAAATAAGATTACTGAAGAATTTTGCTGTTTTTAAAACTAGTTTAAATAAGTGGATTATGTCTATGATGTAATTGGTTTCTTCGTTTTCTTTTTATCATGTGTACCATTTTTTATCATGTCGTTTTTCTTCTTTTATTTATTATTTTTCTTTTTTTATGGGGTTACCACGTTAAGCGTACGCTTTTTGTAGCTACCTTTTTCAATTGTATTGAAGTTCATTGAAATAAATTTTATTATTATTATTACTGTTTGGGGAAACCAAACTCGGATCAAGTCCGGAAGCCAATCCCAGAGGCGGACCCAAAAGAGGACCAAGCCCAAGGTCTCAAATGCAAGGAAGGGGGAGTTACGCACTCGTGGGAGTATTGATGTTTGGGTGTAGGAATTTCCTTACCATGTGACAGGTGTTTAGAATTGTGGCTTTCTGTAAGGTTTTGTATAAGTGTGGGTTTAAATTTAGTGTTGACAGGCTTTTGTGCAGCGAGTGTGGAATAACCCCAGTGGCAGAAAGAATAACGCATTATTATTATTTTTTTTTCCTGCCTCTTGGTTTCTTAATTGTAATTGTTCTTATCACTTGTTTAGCTTAGTTAATTATTCTTATTCTGATACTTTTAATATCTTTTTAGGCTTATTCAGCTGAGCTTATTTATGTTTTGTTTTGTTTTGTTCTGTCTTCTGATGTTGAAACTATTTTTTTTTCTTGTATTCTTCTTAATTTGCATTTGTTATGTACTTTAATTGTGCGTCTGTTGTCTAATCTTATCCTTCAGTCTGTTTTGGTTTTCTCTTGTTTAGGTGTTCTGTTCTTTTTATCTAGCTATTTTATATGTGTTTTTCATCAACCCTATATTGGGCTTCGGCCTGTTGGGGACAACACAGGGCTTTTTCCCTCCAGTGTAACTGGTGAGATTCCCTCCGTTGTTGTTACATTATTATTATTATTATTGTCATTGTTTGGAGAAACCAAACTCGGATCAAGTCCGGAAGCCAATCCCAGAGGCGGACCCAAAAGAGGGCCAAAGCCCAAGGGACTCAAATGCGAGGGAGGGAAAGTTATCCACTCGTGGGAGTATTGATGTTTGAGTGTAGGAATTTCCTTACTATGTGACATGTGTTTAGAATTGTGGCTTTCTGTAAGGTTTTGTATAAGTGTGGGTTTAAATTTAGTGTTGATAGGCTTTTGTGTAGCGAGTGTGGAATAATCCCAGTGGCGGAAAGAATGATAGGAACAATGTGTACTCTGTTAACTCCCCAAAGGCGTTTTATTTCGTGTGCAAGATCCGTATATTTAGTGATTTTGTCAGTGTATGTCTTTTGTAAATTGTGTGTATTGGGGATGGAAATATCAATTATGTAAGTCACTTTGTTTTGCTTATCTACTAGTGTAATGTCTGGTCTGTTATGAGGGATAGTTTTGTCAGTGATTATAGCTCTGTCAAAATATAGTTTATGTGTGGTGTTCTCTAAGACAGTGTCGGGGATATATTTATAGTAAGGAGTGTGAATGTCCCTTAGCTTGTGTATCTTAGCTAGATGTTGATGTATGATGTTGGCTACCTGGTTATGTCTGTGCAAATAATCTGTCTGCGTGAGTATTTTGCAACTGGATATGACGTGTTGGATGGTTTCCTCTGCGATATGGCATTTCCTGCAAGACCCGTCAGTCGATTCTTTGATAATATGTTTTCTGTAGCTTTTAGTGTTAATAATCTGGTCTTGTATGGCAATCATGGTTCCTTCAGTTTCCCCAAAGAGACTCCCTTCACTCAACCAAAAGTTCGACGTTTTTTTGTCGACGAGTGGCTGGTTGAGGTCAGAAGGATGTCTACCGTGGAGTTGCTTTCCGAGCCATGATTGAAGTTTAGTGCATGTTGTAGGAATGTTATGGGTGTTCTGCATGCTGTTCAGATTCAGGGGTGTGTATTTTGTATCAGCCATGCAGACTGCTTTGTGTGATGGTGATGTGTGTTGTTTAGAGTGAAAGAATTCTCTGAGTGACTGAGTCTGTTTCTGGTGTAGATCTGTTATGTCAATAAGACCTCTGCCTCCCTCTGAACGAGGCAGGGTGAGTCTTTCAATAGCTGCGTGTGGATGATGCTTTCTGTGCTTTGTAAGCAGTTTACGTTGTTTCCTTTCAAGTCCCTCAAGATCTGTGTGTGTCCACTGTATGACTCCAAAGGAGTAGGAGAGTATTGGCGTGGCATAAGCATTGATGGCCTTGATTAAATTTCTGGAATTTAAGTGCGTTTTAAGTATTGTCTCTAGCCTATGAAGATATTGTTTAGTGAGTGTATTCTTTATGTGTTTGTGCTCCAGAAGCTTGGCTTGCTTAAATCCTAGATATTTGTAAAATTCGTCATTTTCCATAGCAGCAATGTGATCTGGTTCATCTAATGTGAAGCCCCCTTCCCTGAGTACTCCATTTTCAATGTGAATGGTTTTGCATTTGTCCAACCCAAACTGCATGTGTATGTCTTTTGAAAAGGTTTGTGTAATGTCAAGTAATTGGTGCAATTGTGTTTGTGTGGAGGCGTAGATTTTCATGTCGTCCATGTAGAGTAAGTGTGAAAGCGTGTAGTGGCAGCTTTTATTATGTTTAATTGTGTAGCCATAAGTTGTGCTATTCAAGACAACACCAGAGTGGGCTCAGTGAGTCACCCTGGAAGATGCCCCGGTTTATCTGTATTTTGTCAGTCGTGATGGTTTCACTGTTGAGTGTGAGGTGTAGTGTAGTTCTCCAATGCAGCATTGTACTTTCTAAAAAAGTGATAAGTGTAGGGTTTATTTTATATAATCGTAGTGTATATAAAAGCCATGAGTGTGGAACACTATCAAAGGCCTTTTTGTAATCAATGTAGGCTGCATGGAGGTGTCGATGTTTATTGTGAGTTTGCCGTTGGACCACACTGTCTATCAGGAGTTGCTCCTTACAACCCATGTGGTTTCTACGGCATCCCTTTTGTTGCTCAGTGAGAATGTTGTTTGTGTCTATGTGTGTATAAATTTTGTTTGCGATACAGGCAGTTATTATTTTGTAAAGTGTAGGCAAGCATGTGATAGGTCTATATTGTGTGGGATCTGTAGTGTTATGTGACTTTGGTACCATGTATGTAATTCCTTGTGTGAGGAAATGTGGCAATGTCTGTGGTGTTTGCAAAGTGTTGGAAATCTGTTTTGCAAGGGCCAGATGCAAACAGGTGAAGCGCTTATACCAAAAGTTCTGAATCCTATCTACACCTGGAGCCTTCCAATTGTGAGTACGTTTAATGACTTGTGAGAGTTCATCTGCTGTTATGTCAGTATAAGGCATGTTTGATAGTGTGGATGCTAATTGCTCCTCTTCCCTGATCCAGCTAGCTTCCCTATTATGTTCAACTGAGACAGACCAAAGAGACGACCAATAATGTTGGAGGGCTGTTTGTGTTGGCAGACCAGTGTTTTTTGTCTGTGTATAATCTTTGTTTAACTGCTTATAGAATGTCTTCTCATTGTTTGCGAATAACTTGTTCTGCTGTTTGCGCTGAGTGCATGTTTTATTATTATTATTATTATTATTATTATTATTATTATTATTATTATT
>JAHWFO010022496.1:1814675-1831858 GCA_023313115.1 Rhysida immarginata
ATTATTATTATTATTATTATTATTATTATTATTATTATTATTATTATCATGGCCGGAGATCATTAAGACGCATGTGAAGCCAAACCAAAGAAATTCTGAATAATCGTGAACGTTTAGAATTGACGGGGAAGTTTAACAAAGGAGTCAGCGAGACCAATAGGAAAAACCATTCGCCTAGGAGCACAAAAATTGGAGTATGGAAAAGTGACAAAAAGTCACGTGGTCTGATGAATCCACGAAGTGACAGGCGCATCAGGGTAAGAAGAGAACCACACGAAGCGATAGACCCGTCATAAGTGGTACCCAAACACGTAGAGACAGTGTGTTTGCTTCCAGTTCCAGTTTAAGCAGTGATCTGGATTGCTCCTATTGGTCTAATCTGGCTTCTGACCAGATTATTCCACCCCATAAACGCGTTCTTTCCGATGGTACTGGAATATTCCAGGACGACAACGCCAGGATTCACCGAGCTCGAATGGTAACTGACTGGCTCTGGTCTCATGATCATTCATTTCAACACATCACAACTGGCCCTCGCAGAGTCCTGATCTTAATGCTATAGAAAGTCTTTGGGATGTATTGGAGAGAAGCATACGGAGAGCTTCCATTCTCCCCGAATCATTGCAACATCTGGGCGAAAAATTACTGGACCACGGACATTTGTGAACTCTTTTGATGCCCTGTAACTATTTTCTTCCCATTATTTGTTCAAATAAGATCCCCCCCCCCCCCAATATAGTCTCCTTTGAGGTCTATCCTTCAAAGATGCTTGACCTTTTTTGATCCCGTCCATATATTATGATTAGTGGTGATTAAAAAACAACTGCCACATTTGAAGAGTTGTAAAAATCATTAATCACTGGAATTAGTCTTTCGCATTCAATCAGACAGGATCAGCGGGTACGAAAAGGTGATCGCCGAAACAATTGTGTATATGGAGGGTTGTATTATACATTTATTTAATTATTTTAGGAGGAATGATTAGAATAAGTTGTAGTGAGCAATAGTCGAATATAATTTCAATTAGATAGACAGGATATAAAGTGTTTTTATTTTTTCCGAAATAATCGTTTTTAATGGCAGTTATGCAGACAGGCGTTTTTTAACTGTTCATGTTATTTCCCTTTGAAATTTGGTGCTGTAAGCCTTTCGATAAGTCCGTGCAAAGATGAAGAAGCTCTGCTAATCTACTTAGAAAATTTAAAGCGATTATAGAGAAAGAGCCGGCTCGGTGACCGAGAGGCGCAGGTCTTGTTTCTCTCGAGGCCAGCGAGTCGCGGGTTCGAATCCCCCTGAGGGCATGGATGTTTGTGTTTGTCCCTTTACTAACAAGCTTGGAAGACCAAGCAAAGCCTCGGTAGGCTGATCGCCTGCTAAATTTCAAATAGATCCAATAGTTATTTAACATCTTCGACACTGTAAAAGTAAAAGATAGATAGAGATAAGAAATTATGTTAAGAAATTATGTTAATTCTATCGAGCTGACGTTAGGAATTAGTGTGAAAAAGGGTTTATTTGATCAAAATGTTTTTTACAAATAAACAACATAATTATTGATGAAAATCTGAAGTTTGGCGTGTAAAAATCCTCATTAGACCATTCATTATTTACTCTTTAAACAAAATAATGTTTGTTCCATGATGTTTATCCGATTTTTATACAAAAATAAAAAAAAAAACAAATTAGTTGTAATGCTGTTTTTCACTGTTTAATATTCATAAGATCACCTCCCCTATTATCTTCGAACAGGGCCGTACCCAGAAATTTTTTTCGGGGGGCTGGCCCAATCCAGCTTGTGGAGGGGGGGGGTCCCCCATGTAACAGATTTAGTTGACATGGTGGCCAATTTCGGGGGGGGGGGTGTACCCCCCCTCCCCCGGGTACGGCCCTGCCTTCGAATATATGCTTCTATCATCGTTCGATTTCAAAATTTGCATATTCAGATAAGTGTGAACCAATATAAAGTACTTCTTTCAGGTATAGAAGTACAATGCCTCGAGGTAAAGAACTATCAGAGAAAGAAATTCGAAAAATCTATTTTTTTTGCATGGCAATGGAAAATGAGAGACACACAACTATGGCATTAGGAAAATCCAAAACTTCAATACACAATGTTATTGTTAATCAAGATGAATATGGCACGAAGAAGAGAACAGTAAGAAAACCTGCCCTCTCTCCCAGAGATTTAAGGAGACTTGCGTAATCTTGCTGTGTCCAAATCAAGGTCCATTCGTGAAAACAGCAAAGATTTGGATGGAAAAGTGAACCATGTGACTGTGGAAATGTCTTGGATTGGCCCTCTCGTAGCCCCGATTTTAATCCTATGGAGCCCCAATTTAATTCTTTCCCAATTTCAAACTCTGGATAATTTACGTGATCTTATAAATACTTAACAGTTTAAAAAGCATGACTAAATATTTTTATTTTTGTATAAAAATCAGATAAAAATCAACAGTGAATTCTTTCATATCATGGAACAAAAATTATGTTGTTTATTTGTAAAAAACATTTTGATCAAATAAACCCTTTTTCACACTAATTCCCAACGTCAGCTCAGTGGAATTAATTTTCTTATAATTTCTTAACTACTTATTTCTTAAGGAGAACTACTCATAAACTTTAATTATTTTTTTCCAGTTACAATTTACGCATCATGTTTAATAGGATACTATTTGTCTTGATATTAAGAGAAATTTAAATTTAAAGAGAAATAAAAATATTCAAGAGATCCATGAAAGATTGTTTGCGGAGTGTGATTGAAAGAAATAGTAGGAGGAAAGTTTCAACCAATTACTTGTAATGTAATTTGATAATTCTATTTTTAAAGCTTTTAGGATGTAAATGAAACGAGATAAAGAGCATATAAATTAACTTACAGCCAATTGAGCTCCTCTAATCCTTTGAAGGCGTCGGTTTCGATTTTGTCGATTCCGTTGTACGAGAGATCTCTGCAAGAAGAAAATGATGGGATGGAATCTTATAGACTGGTGCCATCTGGTGGGAAATTTACCAACATAAAACAAATTTACACTTCATGCAATGTTATTTTATAATAATAATTCGAAGATTTTTTTTAACTTCATTTTAATTGAAATAAAACACTAATACAATACAGACGTACTCCAAGGGAACTGAAATTTTGAAGTGAAAGTTAATCTGAAACTAGGGAGGGGGGGGGGGGACATACCTATGCAAACTATCAATTACAGTATAGTATTGCTTGTGTACAACGATGCAAATACAGTAAATATACGGAAAACCCGAAGAATGCATATAGAATCACATGCATCTTAATTTATCACAAAAAAGATGCACATAATACATCATTTTATGCAAACACGAATACACACCAGTACAGTACAGTATTACAGTATATCAATATATTAAAAAAAAACTGTAATTGCAGTTTGCTTTGTTTGCAGAACTTCCTTTTCCAAAATATTCTCCATCCCATTGGTCACTTTCTCATAGACTGTTGTTTGAAGGTCTTGACTAATCAGAACTGGGCTTTCGACTTATGATCGTTGTAATGAGGGGATAGCTTATCTAGGAACATTAAATTAGAACGTTAATCTGAAATGTACGTTAATTTACGGTACGTTAAACTGAAACTTTTTAACATTAAAAGAATAAGATTTCTGCTGGGGATATTAAATTTGAACGTGAGATACGTTGTAACGGGATTTTATAGTATGTATCCATATTTGCAATAATTCTTCTATGTTTGGGTAAAATGTATCCTTAACTTTTACAACCATATTCCATTAATTGACAATGAAAATAAAGTTGACTGGTCACTTATTTCTGTACATTGATGCAATAAGCTTGGTAGTGCTATTGTAAAACGTTCGATCTTTAAAGCAACATAGAATAATAATCTCTAAGATATTTGAAGTATAAAGGATATTGCTGCCTTGCAATACATTTTATTAGGTAAAATTAAAGAATTGAATAACTGGTTTCATCATTTGTACACGTTTATTTTAGGTGAATGAAGTGGCTCAGATTATATTTCAAAATGTAGGTGCAGTAGTAAAACATTTGCAGTATGTACAAGGGTCGTTCAAGGTTGACCAAGACATTCATGCGTAAAAAAATTAATGAAACAATGTAGCGTTGCATAACCTCTGCAGGACAGACCATGATTCCTTGCGAGCAACCATGATCTTTTGCGACGCATGCTGTAGTGTAAACAAAGATGGCGGCACATAATGTGGAACAGGCGTTGTATAATGAAATTTCTTGTGAAGGGGTAAGTGAAACCTGCTGAAATTTGACGTACGTATACTGCAAGGACAATATGGTGCTGAAACACTGTCACGGGCAATAGTTTACGAATGATATAAACAGTTCAGTGAAGGTTGGGATTTGGTAGCAAGTGCACTGCACGGAAACGTTCGCTCTCTGGTGAATATCGCGCGTTTTGAGCAAGTTATCCTTGAAGACCGGCAAATAACAGTGCATGACATAACGCATGCAGTCAATAATCAGTGTTGGCACTGTGGAGACAATCATTCAATAGTATTTACTCTTCCGTAAGGTTTGTGCAAGATGGGTGTCCCAATATTTGACATTCGATTAGAAGACGGCACGCAGGTTGATCTGTGAACAGCACCTAAACCAGTTTCGAAACGATGGAGATGCATTTCTGGAGTCCATCACGTGTGATGAAATATGGTTGCATTACTTCTCCCCTGAGACAGAACGAAACATCATGGGATGGCGGCATAAGGGTTCCCCTCCACTCAAAAAAAAAAAGAAAAGCGCTGCCATATGCTGATAAGATTTTGGGAACTATCTTCTGGGACATGAAAGGTGTTATCCATGTGGGTTTTTTGGAGAAGGGTGCTACAATTAATGTCCATATTACTTAACACTGCTTCACGGTGCTGTACGTGAAACCATTCGGAAGAAAAGACCTGGAATGTTATCGAAACATGTCATTCTTCTCCATGACAACGCCAGACCACGCATGGCCAGTTTGACTCAAACAGCATTGGCCAACATGCACTGGGAGGTTTTACCACACAGTCCTTAGGCCTGATTTAGCCTCCAGTGATTTCCACTCGTTTGGGCCTCTTGAAGAGCATTTGGGCGGAACGCACTTCCAGACAGATGAGGAACTCAAGAATGCTGTCCTGCAGTAGTTACGACACCAAACTACTTCTTAAAAGAAAAGGCATTAGGGTCCTCCCACAATGATGGCAACGGTTTCTGGCTGTTCAGGGGAATTCTTTGAAAAACTGGAATTGTTTGGTGCTTCTATGTATGTATATTTCTTGTTTAGAAATGAAAGTCTTGATCAATCTTGAAGATCCTTGTAGTTTACCTTGTTAAGCTGTCCAGTCAAGTGGGTACCCAGATTGTATTTTTTTCGTTTGAGCTTTTTCCCGTTGTGTGTAGTTTTCTATGCTATAGGCGAAATCTAATTGCAGTATGATAATGCATTTTCGAAAATCAATTTTTATATAGGAGCGACATATTGACAGAAATTCAATATGATACTTGAGGTGGTATTTCGGAACTCTGTAACAATTGCGGAGGACTTTTGCTGGAATGCATAAATTGTCATGGACTGGGTAACAATTGAGTACCGATAACAGCTTATAATATGAGCAGATACAAACAAAAATTATGCTCAAGCTTGAAACAGTTTACTTTGCTTTTTAATGACCAAGTAGAAGTGTTCCAATTTCTGAATTCCTATGCGCAGTCAGAATCACTCTTACATTACCACAATCCATATCCGGGTAGGATGTTCATACCGTATTCAAGGAAAATTTCTAAACTTAATAAATTTCATTAAAATAGTTAACAGCAATTAGAATTAATTGCTGTTAACAATAAATTCTAATTAATAAATTATGCGTATAATCATAAATTAATCATATAATATTTGGGAACAACATTATTTTTGTTTAAAGAGGAAGATCGTTTAAAATGTTCTTCAGAATCATATTAATTCAGTCGTTTAATTAAAGTATTCCTTTAAAAGTAGTTTATATTCATTTAAGAATATATATCCACGTGAAAAGGTTTATTAAATTTTCTTTTATTTTCTATTCCTTCGAATATTAGCATGTATTTTGGGCCTACCAATATTTAAGTTTCTTGAAGAACGATACCCATGCGCACTCTCGATGTATAATTAGATTTCATTTTAAGGAGCACTGCCCATCGTCATTTATTTAATTGATTTTAAATTTCACAAAGAACAGAGGCGTGTTCGTTTCATAATACAGTAGTTCCACTTTATCATTTCCATTAAATATGTTCTAAGCCTCCGTAAAGGCGATGATGCCCAATAACGTAAACTGGACTCCAATTTCTTAGAAGATTAAAATGCATTTGAATTATAAGTTTAAAAAAAATGTTAATTTGTTATCATATACACAATGTGATGAAAAGTTTTCCAAGCCTGTATTTCCCCACTGCAACCGTGGTTTGACTAAAATAGATATAATGCTGAATCTTCCTTTGATTTTGTTACAGCCTCGAATCTCCGAAAGAGACTTTCTACCAGATTTTGGTAGATAGCTTCAGAACTTTTCTTTCAGTCTTACCAAAGAGCATTCAAAGAAGCTATGTCATGCTGGTAGAGGAATGGTCCAATTTCGAACCGTTGCCACAATGTTAGCAATTTGGAATTGTCCAAAATCTTAAAGTTGGAGACGTCATAATGCTTGCTATGAAAAGAGTTGGCTCTATCCAAACCGAGATAATGAACCCCACATAATGACATCGCCTCCTCCGAATTTTACAGTGGACACAATGCAGTCAGATATGAAGCTTCTCCGAGATTGTCACTCTATAAAAAAAATCCATTGTTCCATGGTCCTGTTTCATTGAGCCGTACACCATTGAACGTCGTGGTGTACCAACTCAGTGGTTCTGCTTGTGTGAAGCTTATGAGATGCAGCACGGCATAGACGTAGCCAGGATTTATGTTAGAGGAGGGGGGGGGGCAATACAAATACATATGTGAGAAAATTACATGACAGTCGGGTTATAGAGGACTCCTGTGCATTTGTTTGTGCGCGTATCAAAAGTTTTTTTAAATTGAAACGAGATTCATCGAGTCAGTTGTATATTATTGAAATCAGCTGACAAATATGTGAATTTCCGTTAAGAAATTGTGAATGGCCAATTGCATTTGGTTTTTCGCAATGCAATTTCCTTTCTTTGCGTTTTAGGTTAGCGTTTACGTTTTCCTTTAGGGAAAATTGTGCTTTAAAAAGGCTATATCGGACATTTTGCTATTTGGAATATAATTTTTACAATTGAAATGTTTAGTTAAATAATACAATTCGTGTATAATAAACAGTAATGCATGTGGTTGAATAAAACAATACTGATTGTAATATAATGCCGTCGGTCACCGGGACAACCGGCCCTCGGATGATTGTAAATTTCTATTATTGAGAAATTAGCACGAAATTGAGTTGATCAATCACTCACGTAATTTGTGTTCAAAATAAAACTTCGTCTATATTTTCCTCAACATTAGGTCATTGAATTGCTATTGCAAATGCAGATTGAATTGTTGGGGGCCAATTGTTCTAAGAAGGAATTATCCTAGGGGGCAGTTGTCGGGAGGCAATTGTCCGGATACCAACGCTATCGACGGTTACACCGTAGAGACATGCGTACAATAAATGAACCAAAGGATATAGTACACATAGTAAATTGCATGTCTTTGCTACATGAAGATAAAAGGTGTGAAATTACAGGATTGCCTTTGTTACGAATGTTCAATTGTAAAAAAAATTCTACTTCCTAAGTAATTTGAGTTGATTGGCATGGAAAGTGGGCACTCTTACTTACAAGTTTATAACTGACGTTAGGCCTTCAAAGATGCTATTGTCCAAGGTTTCAATTGTATTCTTTGATAAGTGTCTGCAAGAAAATGTACGGTTTTAATATTTTAGAATAAAATTTTACAGTTTAACAAAAAATTCAAAAGTACTGCCAAAAATGGTAAAAACAAGCATGGAAATACAAGGAGTTCACGTGATGCAAATTTTCAAAAGTTCCCGGAGTAATCGTCG
Organism: Rhysida immarginata; assembly: GCA_023313115.1. NCBI lineage: Eukaryota > Metazoa > Arthropoda > Chilopoda > Scolopendromorpha > Scolopendridae > Rhysida > Rhysida immarginata. Next base: position 1,822,724 of record JAHWFO010022496.1, read on the forward strand.
AGATTCCGTTAGTGTCTAGGTTCCTAAGAAATATTTTAAAAGATCAAAATGTTTCATATATCACTGCAAATGAAATATGCGCAGAGAATTATTAAAACAAATGTCAATGGCTATTTACAGCGTGACTAAATTAATGAGGTTCCTGAAGACTCCGGCTGGCGGTGATTTAATGCGGTTTTTATCCAACCGTCTAAAGAATGAAAAATACATTGAAAAATTTACATGACGATTATTTTCTCAAAAAACATTTAGTATATTTATGATACTGTTTATTTTAATTTTTTATTTATTTTTTATTAATTCATATATAAATCAACTGAAAAATAAGAATGAGACCAAGCGGATGATAACACTTTCAGTAATTGTAAGCTTTCCAATCCAGCGAAGATATCTTCTTCTAAAACGCTGATTCGATTTTCTTGCAAATACCTGGAATTACAATGAAATAAATGATTAAAATGGACAATACGGGCTTTGAAGCGTTTCATTCTTATACAATTTATTAAGGGATTTTAACTTCATTGCTTTTACATTACGAAGAGCTGTATTTCTTTCTTTCATTAAAGCAGCATTACAAGGAATTACAAGGCTAAACGCAAGACGAAATCGATTAGAACGTGGACTTGTTAAAGTTTATCTATTCGTAGTTTTTAATGTAAATAATTTCTATGGCAAGATTCATTTTAAGCGATGGCAAGCGTTTTCGCAAACATTGTAACATCCTCATATTACAATGCAGCCGACGACATTTTAGCACAGTTCGAAGAATCTATACCATAAAATGAATTCGTCCAGATCAGATATTATATTTCTTGTGATTTTCCTTAAGTTGATCTAATTTGTATGGTGAAATATTTTGAAAGCTACAGGATGATTCAAAAGTAACTGTGCAGTGGATGGAAATGGTATTTAATGGAAATAGATGCTAGAAATGCCCGCGCCACTGGCCTCACGATATCGGTTAGCACGCAGTTGCGAAACACTGCTCAATATGGCTGGTGAGATTTGCTGAGCTTCAGTGGCGATTTCCTCCTTCAGCTTAGGCAAAGTGTACACGTTTCCACGGTAACTTTTGAATCACCTTGTTTAATCATAACCACCGAGAAAGAAGGCCTCCTCAATGAAACGTAATACATTGTTACATCATCATGGATAGGGCAGATTTATGGCTTGTTATTGGCAGAAATACGATGCCCTATCTGTGATGATGCAACAATGTACGTTTCATTGCGGAGGCCTTCTCTCTCGGTAGTTACGGTATAATTCCCTAACAATCGGCGATCCGGTCTAGGGACAATGTCCAGCTAAACGAGAAACAATAAATTGTACAGGAGAAACTAATGCCATATGTAACAAGAAATTAATCCTCCCGAGGAAGGTATAGACGGGGTGCGTGTTACAAACATAAGCTTACTTCGTGCCTAGACGTATTTCCAGTTTCGAAATAACTGAACTTTCGTTGTTGGCTGTGACTAGAAGTCGAAATAATTCAGATTGACTGCCGAGTGCCGCGATTTATCATTAATTTTTTATCGAGTCGGAGATCATAAAACGGCATACGAAAATCGATGAAACGTTACTTTACTCAATAAATTTGCGTTTTGCGAATTGCTTGAACAAGGAGCAACACAATACGGCATTTTTATTAGTTAATTCGTTCGTTGTTTACTCTTTTCTGCCTCAGACAATTCTATGGTCGGAAGTAAACGTAGGCACAGAAAGTGGTGCATGCGCGTTCCTACTTCCTGCGCACCCCGTCTATAGGAAAGTAGCGGAAGCCCTGAGATCAACTATTTTTACCCCTTTTTAAACCCCCTTCCTAATTTTTTTAAATCGAAAACTTGATTTTATCGAACGTAATATTTAGAAAGTGTAAAAGAGCTCTATCTTCTTTCGTTTCTCATCATTTCTGATCGAATGATATTTCACTTGCCATATGTTGCCATAGTTCTAAAGACCAAGTAACTGCCACCCCCACAACTCCGACTCTATTGGGACAATTTGGCCAAACTTCATAGTAATGGAGATCTTGATTAGAGGAACCTGCATATCGGATTTCACTCCGGATTATGTACTCTAATACACATAGACCTTTTGGTGTCCTGTAATTTCCATCCCCGAAACTCCGACCCCAGTGGGGCTAATCAAACCCATAGTGAATTTCAACCTTCTGTCTGACAAAATGCGGACGGACGGACAGACGGACATTGTGAAACTAATAAGTAGCTCCATTCTTCCGCTACTTAATAAGAAGCAAAGAAATGGGACAATTACAAAGACCAAACTAGAAGATGAGTAGCCCGACTACAAAGTGGAACCATTTAGCTAAAAAAAAAAAAAAAAGGAGCATGACCAAGGAAGAAAATCCCACCTTTTATTGGCCCATCAGGCTATAGGATTTATAAGAACAGACTGGCTGTAACGACAATGTGATGACAGACTTTAAAAAAGCTGGCTCTACATTAACGAAGTTACCTACGAACTCGAAATTTACGGGCAAACGTTATAACATTTTTTAAACTTTTGAGGCCTATTATTTTCGTTTCTTTTTCGCTTTTCTTCAAAATACGATTTACTTTCATTTTCGTAGATGCTTCATTTTCGTAACCATCGTACGAAGTCATTCGATAATTAGTTGTTATATTTTTGAAAAGAGAAGTGAAATCATAAAAATTTAACTGCGTATCGTTTTTCGTGAGGATGCGAACGGCTGAGGGAGCAGAAAAGTGAATGTTGAATTGAGAACATGAAAAAGAGATTTCTCTTTACGATCTAAGAAAATAAGAGCACTTGAAGCTAGCAGCGTTTTATTACACATTAAAAGAGGATTCGATTCGATTAAATGAGATCAAATTTCTTCAAAAAAAAAAATACAAACATGAAATCGAAATTTTCTAATGGGAATCTGGGATATCTGATTTCCGTTATTTATAAATAACCACTTTATAGACAAAAACTTTACAAGTCATAGAAAGATAGCACTAATAAATCAGAAGTATACCATTTATTAGCGCCATCTGAACTGTGTAAATCTTCTCACTTAAATGAAGTCTGTTTTAATTTAAATGCATGTAAGCGTGTCATTACATAAGATATATGATCAAAAGAAAGTTCTCAATACTCAAAGGCAAGCTTATTGGCCCAAATGGAGCATGCGCCTCTTGTTCATGGTAACATCTCATTGTGTCCAACTGAAGCAAACAACACTTGCTTTCCGTGTTCGCGAATCGCCATTTTCCATTGGCCCGGATATTGAATTAAGAAAAAAAATCATTAAATTCGTATAATACGATTTTTTCTTATTGTTTCTTCTTTAAACGGACATTATCATGCTACTATTTAGGGTTTTATTCTTGGCACAACTTGAAAAATTTAACTCAAAGAGAAGATAATTAAATTGAAGAAACTTTTCAAGCAAACCATAATTACAAATAGAATAATCGATAAAGAGAAAAATGAAGCATTTTTACCACCCTTATTTGCAAAATGAAAGTTTAAGTTTTTCACTAAGAAGAAACGATCTTATTGGCAAAACAAATTCTGACGTCACAAATTGCTCTACGCAAATAAAACTCCATATCCATGCAAGAAAAATGAATCTATTTAAATTTTTTTGTGGGAAAAAATCCGAAATTGTTAAGAAAAAAATTGCTAAAATGTGTTGTCACCAGGAGCAAACCTGTATGCAAAATTTAAGAGCGAATGGAAAAGCGGAAGTGCTGCAAAATTCGACTGAAAGGTTCCGTGCCATCTCACAAGGTCCAAGAGCGAGTTAATATAAGGGTGGTAATAACAAAAAGGAAAGAAAAATTCCGCGACCTGGACTTAAACCTAGATTTCTTATGTTGGAAAATCTTGAATAGTTGATGTCTCACTCGGGGTGGAAGAATTTTCTTACCTATGTATTTACACTGTATTCAAACTGTCTATTTTAATGGGAATATTTGATTTTATATTCTTAACTTCATAAATAATACGAGGGCATATTGAAAAGTAATGCCTCAATGGCTGTAACTTTTTTATTTTTTATCCGATTTTCAAAATTCTTTTTGTATCTGATACTTACATTTGTCCTCTAAGTAATGCACTATTCACTTTTCGACATAGTCCCATCCCTTTCCACGCATTGCGCCAACGCGTGACTAGTCGGGTGAACCCGTCGGAGAGGAATTTCGGGGTTGTTGTCGCCACAAGGACCGAACGGCAGGTTTCACCTCGTCGTCAGAACGCAACTCATGGCCCTTAAGGCTCTTTCTTCTTTGGGAAGTGGTGAAAGTCGCAAGGTGCAAAGTCTTTCATTTTTGAACTGCAGTTTTTCATCTTTGAACTGTAGACGCTGCAACCCCCTGTGATGTGTGGGATCGTGTGCGAAAGGGCGTTATCGTGCTGCAGAAGAGGATCCAAAGCTGCCATTCAATCCTCGTGTCGACGACAACCCCGGAATTCCTCTCCGACGAGTTCACCCAATTAGTCCACGCATTGGTGTAATGCGTGGAAAGGAATGGGGACCATGTCAAAAAGTGAATAGTGCATTACACAGAGGACAAACGTAAGTATCAGATACAAAAAGAATTTTGAAAATCGGTTAAAAAATAAAAAGGTTACAGCCATGGAGGCATTACTTTTCAATATGCCCTCGTATATTGAATTTTTTAAAAGTAAAATATGAAGGTGAATTGGTTCTATTAGTAATAATGGAATATATTCTTAACTTCATAAATAAACCTATAATCTTTATGTTTAGACCACTATAAATAATAAAATCTTGTAAACATTCCAAGAAGGAGCAGAAATACAATTATTAATGCATTTTGAGGAATTGAGCAATCGTGCATCGACAAAGCAATCCAATGCGTGCGCATGCTCACGTCAACAATGCTTAAAAGATAAACAGGAACTAAGCGTATTCATTTCTTGACGAATCGATTGTTATATGACATGCCATTATCGTTGTATTATTTACGATCACTGTTTTAGCACGTGAATTCAACTTGAAGGGGTCCACGAAATATCCTGAAAAGTTGACACAGCCGAGCTAAGACCTTGATGGTCATATTTCTGAAAACAGAATTTTAAAAAGTTAATCCGTTTTCAAATTATCGTGCAACTGGTGGACGGACGACCGGATAAACGTACAGACCAAGCCTTGCATTCTTATAAGTAGCTTTTTGCTAAAGCTACTCCTTATAAGATTTTCTTTTATTCTTCAGTAATCAAGCAACCAAAAGGGAAAAAATTTCTTAACTAGGAATCATCACTGGATAGACGAAAGAAAGAAGGAAAAGATTCCGTAGATTGTAATTTTCGGGATTTCATAGAAAGAAATTGTGGAACTCAAGCAAATTATTTTCCAGAAAAACTTCCAATTGTCAGATTATCAATAATCATTTTGACATTTGCTTTGACAAAGAATAGTCAGCTTTTTTCAGGGTCTTAACTTCCTGTGTTCAATTTTTATTTGTAAAATTAATAATAGTAAAGAGATATAGCGATAAAATCTTTGAGAAATGTAATAACCGATTTTTAAAAAATGTGTACATTAATTAGCTATTGTTAACAATCGGCCTAATACAACACCACCTAAAGATAAGGCCTGGGCGCTGAAACGTCATTACATTGTTACATCACCTCAGTAGGGAAAATTCAAGGCTTATTATTGGTGGAAATACGGTTAACAATGCCCTACTGAGGGCACAAAGGTACGGTCATCAGAAGCGGTTCGGCGGAGCTCCAAGATTTTCCGCGGTCGGGGCGGCCATCCTCGGCTGTCACACCTGAGTGTTGATGCGCTCATTCGTCAGGACTGACGCAGAACGACTCGCCAGTTGGCGCTGGGACTGTCAATCAGCAAAGTAAGTGTGGGTGAAATCATCCGTGCTCTTGATTACAAAAAACGTGTTCACGATGGGTTCCGCGCTGTCTTACGGAGGAACACAATGCTCTGAGAAAAAACATTTCTTTTGAGTTGCTGCAAAGTTTTGAAGCTGAAAGGGAAGCCTTCTTGTCCCGGATTGTGGCAGCTGATGAAACCTGGGTGCACCATTTTGAGCCCGAAACAAAACGATAATCGATGGAATGGCGTCATCCGCAGAAGAAAAACTTCAAAGCAACTGCTTTTGCTGGTAAGGTCATGATCACTGTGTTTTGGGACTGTGATGGTGTCATACTCATTGATGTGATGCCGAGAGGCAGCACCATTAATTCTGAGGCATATGTGAACACATTAACCAAACTCAAGAAGCGCTTCCAGCGACTTGGACGCCATAACAACCCAGCTGATTGTTTGCTTCAACACGATAACGCTCGCCCTCACAACAGTTTGAGGACGTCGAAACACATCTCGAAACAGGGTTGGACAGTGTCACCCTACAGCCCTGACCTAGCGCCCTCAGACTTTCACTTGTTTGGGCCATTGAAGAATGCCATTCGTGGAAGAATTTTGAGGATGACGAAGAGGTGATTCGCACAGTGAAACATGGTTGCGTGAACAGAACAAGGACTGGTACCGACAGAGCATACACGCCCTTGTGTCTCGCTGGAGGAAGGCCATAGAACGGGACGGAGATTATGTGGGAAAAAGGGAGTGTAGAAGTTTTGTATAAGTTTTGTATAAGTTTTTAATAAATAATTGGTAAAGAAAAAAATTGTGGTGCATTACTTTCTGGGCTACCCTCGTATGTAGGAGGATATCATTTTATTTAAAGAATTTATGCTTAGAGCAATTCATAATAAATTTACCAATCCTGCGATTTTTAATATCTTCTTCTAAACACATTAATAAGCTCTTTCAGCTGGAGCCTTTATTGTTCTTTTAAGAGCTTAAACGAAGATTCTATTGAGTAAATGACGTAATGCTGCTTTAATTTCTTTTTATATTCGACACCGGGGAACATTTACCTATTGAATCATTTCAGAATTAATTATTGATAAACCGTTCTATATTTAATTAAAGGAAACCAATGGCATGTTTTAACGTATCATAATCGGTGTTTAAAAAGAGCGGTTTTTCTTTTAATGAGCAGCGATTTCGAAGAAATTTTCTAAACATTGTTATAATCATGAATTTCGTAGGCGTGTAAACCAACGAGGAAACTTTTAATTTTTTCCTCTTTTGTGTTTGGCGCAAGCTGTAAACAGAGAGCGAGATTTCTTAAGCGCGGTTCATTAATCGATATGACTTAACCTTTAAAAACCGACGACGTCCGCCAAGTAAATCTCGTCCCATAATTGCTTTCGTTTTTTAGTCGAGACAAAAATTTGAAAAACACCCCGAAGGCGTAATCTAATGAAAACAAATAAAAAGATTTTCGAGTTCTTACAGTCGACGGAGGTTCTTCTGGCTCTGGAAAATTCTTCCTGGCAAAGAGAGCAGCTCGTTTTTCTCCAATGTCCTAAGGAAATTAAAAGAAAAGAAAACACCTCTTTAACGATCCATTTTGAAATTTAGCATAATGTTCTTCTTTATAAGCTGTGTAATCCTATCGATATAATGAGACATTTGTAATGAAGAAAATTGCATTCGATATATCACTTGAAGCAGTGTTAAATTCAATTTCTTGTCCCCTTGATCAAGGAATTGTTCATTTTCTATGTGTTTCCATATAATTAATTCAAAAATCAAATTATAAATCGGAAGTCCAATCCCAGTGTCTTGACACCATCGATAAGCAGCAGGGGTGTTCGCGTTCATTTTGCTTTCCAATCAATGGCGTCGTCATGGTTTCACGGTCGCTCACCCAGCGCAAACAATAAGAGAAGTAAAAACATAATTACTGGTGTAATGTTTAATAATTTAATGAAATGTGAAATCGAAGGAGAGGGGGTCATTGGAAAGACATTTTGCCCGCCTTGAATTAAAACAAAAAAAAAAGCAATTTATGTAAAAGTAACCCCGCACCTTGAAAAAAAAACGATGCAAACACACAGATGACGGAAGGTAAGTTAAAAATAAAAGAAGTGCTACTTAACAATTCCTGTAAACTTTCCAGGTCGTTAAATATGTCTCCAGGTAGAAATTTCAGGGCATTAAACGACAGCGATCTAAAAGAAGAATAGAATGAAAACTCGTATTAGCCGAGGGGAAACAAAAATAAGATAATTTGCGCTTTGTTGCTAAAAATAGAGCCACTTATTTATTAAAGAATACAATACCACAATGTAAACAATACACACACACACACAAACACACACACACACGCTTTAATTCTATATTTTGTCAAACTATAGAAAAATTTATTTCTATGTTTATAAATAAACTTTTCACTGCATGTTTAAAGTACTTAGATTTATGAAATTTAGTGTGCTACAAATTTGATTAATCTAGCTTATAAATATTTAATGTATATAGTTATAGTTAAAATAGAACTAAATATATAAGGAGGGAAGAGGAAGGACTGCTTTGTTTCCTAAGCAGTTTTAAAACGACGAAATAACGGAATAGATAACATAAATTATTCAATAGACAGTCACGAAAATGCTAACCCTTTTCGATTTTCATCAATATTTATTTCATTTGCAAAATTCAGAATAACTAAAATATGCGTGAATAAAAGATAAATTTAATCGAGCCTCTCGAAAACATTTTATTAATTTTGATTAAAAACAGTCTAGCCAGCGATTTGCAACTTTTTTTATATATTGCAAACCAATATTGGGTATGGATTGGATAGCTGCCTCTAATTTGGATTATTTATACTGTTTATATAATTTTTTTTCCCTCAATCGCGTACGATAAAAAATTTATTTCGATCCCTAGGTTGAGAAACGCTGGTCTAAACGCTAGTCCAGAGTTTGATAACTCAAAAATTTATGGGTTGTATTCGTGCTGTCATTCGCTTAGCAGCATAAAAAATAACCCTCAACTGATACAATATAGACTCCGTGCATATGTAGAGATCCTGTATGTATAAGAGATATGACAACTGCGTAGTCAAAAACGATTGGTTAGAGCCAGCACGTGACTTATGGACGCTATTATGTGCTAACTGGCTAGCAGATGCCGTGCGATGTCGATACTTGCATGATGCTATACAGCAGTATTTAGTCATCGCCAGTTGTAATTTTCTTCCGAATTATAAAACGTTTATGAAATTATGCCTAATTGTGCTGCAGTAGGTGTTCAAACAGCGGGAAAAA
>JAHWFO010022496.1:1831958-1873653 GCA_023313115.1 Rhysida immarginata
CCCCCCCCCGAAGATCGTGAATCACGGATGGTCACCCATCCAGTAACTAGCCGTGCCTGATGTTGCTTAATTTCATAGAAGTTGTCTTTCAGTGAAAGCCCACCAGGCCACGGCCTCCCCTTAAATTATCATTTATAAAAACTTTTCGATCGAAACAAAATCTTTTATTAATTTTGAATTTATGTATTTTTTTTTCATACTTTGTAATTAATATCGTACCAAAACGCCTTGTTATTCCCCTTTGGAGTAATGTGATGTACTGTTTTTGACATAAACCAGTCCAGTTAAGATTAACACAATGGTATTAATTATCGTGAATAAAGCACTCTAGCTCTATCTTCTTAAGGCACGTGATCCTATAGTGAACAATATTATTTTGTGACCGTAATAAATTGAGTTCAGGATTGTCCCTCACATTCTCCTTTCAATAAACGTATCTATGATGCAGATAGTTTCAATCCCAACTTATCTTTTGGGTTGTATCTAAAATTAACATACGTGATCAACATGAACCGTGAAATATTAACGCAATTAAAATTAAAGAGGATAAAAAAAAGGTTTTTTATTGAATAATAAGATATCAAAATTTGTGACAATAAACTACGAGGAAAAAAGGTCAGGAGGTTAGTTGAAGGATTAATGGGGACAAGAACACAATGAACAAATTGGCGGCAAACTTTTATGAAGAGGGTATTGGAAAACTCGTCCACTGGTATGACAAATGTCTCTACAGTGACTACGGTATATCAAAAAGTAATTTTGTTATTCACACTTGTCTTTATTTATACTCCATCGGAGGTTGAAAAAAAATAGCCCTCGTATTACGTAAACTCACACAACTGAATCTTAGCCGCACGTCATGCGCATGTCTTGTAACCACCATTCCTCCCTCCCCCACTCCCCACTTGTTACTTAAAGCCCCCCTACCGCCCACTTGCTATATAACGCTCCCTCCATTGAAGCTCTAGATCCGGGGTCGGGAAACTGCGGCTCTTTGGGTTAACTTTTTTATTTGTAAAAGTATGTGTTGAATAATTTTTGGGGAATAATGAATTGTTGCTGGGGATAGCTTTGGCTCTTCAGTCTCTAAAGTTTGCCGACCACTGCTCTAGATAACCAATGACCCTGCCGGCCACTTTGAGAAACACTGGGTTAGACCTTCGAGCATAAAAACCCTTCTATTTTTATGCTCGAAGAGTATTATACAATAACACCGTGTAGCTACATCACAGAGAAGAATCCCTTCACGTTCGCTCTGTTCGACTCTCTCATTTCCTTGTGTGTTTTTTAGCATTAGCCTCCCCCCCCCCTTTCTTTTGGTTTTCACAAGATGCTCCATCACGTGTTTCAACAATGGGTGGCCAGCTGATTCAGGTATCAGTGGAGCTTATTGCATCGATTTAAGCTCTCTTTAAGGGAAAAAAATTATTTAACGAAATGAAATCTACTCCCCCCCCCCATTTTGGGGAGGTTGGGGGTTGAGAGGAAAAAAAGGGTTATTTCTAACAATAAAATTTCAGGTAAAATCTTTTTTTTTTTGGCGCTTATAACAAATGAAGAAAAAAAAAAAAAGACAGGCACGTAAGAGGATAGACTTGAACCCGCAACCCTTGCCCTTTCGCTACCGTAGGCAAGTACTTTAACCAATTCCGGTGGAATTAGTGCAAATTCTTTAGGTATATAAGCAGGGAAGAGGGAGGAGCTGATATAAGCTGCAATCCTTGACGTCGCTTTTTATAGGTTTTCGTTTGACGTCGCTTTTCTTTTGAAAAACGAAGGCGTGTTGACCTAAGCCATTTTACACGAGTTACTTTTAGATGATCCTCAACCTCTATGTTTGGAAGGTGTTTGTGTCCTCCCCTTGTTAAGTTGCGTTAGCGCCCTGTTTAGGTTTGGTTTGGTTTGTTTGGTATTAACGTCCTTTTCAACTGCCATAATCATTTCAGGACGGCGTTATAGGGGCCGCAAATTTTGCCTCGCAAGGGTTCTTTAACGTGCAGCCGGCAAACAACTACACGGGACCAACGGCTTTACTTCCTTTCCGAAGGAAGTGCGTGATCTTAGGATTTCCCACTGAAAAATCCTCGTCGTCCTCGGCCGGGATCAAACCTGCGTACTCGGGCATCATAGGCGATCACGCAACCGCTGAGCCACCGAGGCCGATAAATAACTGTTTAAAGAAAGTATTATTGAAATTTTGAAAATGTATGAAAAATAGAAAAAAAAATTGTCTCAATTGACCAAATGGCCAAGCCGTCATAAAAAGGAATCCATTAGTGTGTTTAGCACAATATGGCGCCCATGTGATCAGTTGTCGTATCTCTTATAGGGAGTGCAAGTGTGACGTCAATCCTGATCCTAGAGTCACTGTATAAGAATTGGTTCTAAACAAGTCTTCTCGCTTTGGGATTGAAACTATTAGTGATATTAACCAGAAAACTATTGGTTCCAACGTAGAGATGAAATAAAATCGCTTTATATAAACCCAGTGTTTATAACATTTATAAGATGTGAAATTGTTGAGTTCCTCACTGCTTAAGAAGGAGCCAAAACAGCGATTTACACATCTATCTTTTTTCCAAAAGATCCGCGAACGATGGTATTCTTTCGTTAAGTGATTAAAAGTGATTAAAAAGCGTTCTAATATTAATTTATAAATTATATAACGGTATTAATGTCTTAATAATAATATAAATTGCACAAATTGCCATAATAACTTAAGAGATGCCATTTTTACAGGCCGCCGTTTCAACGTTACTAGTACGTACAGTCGGGTGCATAAAGGTTTTTACCTAAGTCAAAATTATTCGGCTTCCTTACAATATTTCAATCCAATGAGATTACTTTTTCCAGGTGTCTAGTCGAGCACGCTTACTATGGAACGATTCCGTTAAGTTTTTGCTTAGCATCGGGGGTAGGCAAGTTTTACGTCACGTGCTCAACTATGTTGACAAAAAGATTATTTTGGCTGTTCTGATGAGAGTTTTTATTTTATTAATAATAAACTAATCTATTTGGTTAATAATGTAACATAAATGGTGCACAATATCGATATAATTATATGCGTGATCAAGAGATAAGCTGATGCACCGCTCGTTATAGTGTGATGCGAAAGCGATTTACAAGTGTAAGTGGAAGCTATTTTCTTTTGACTGCTCGAAAGGTCACAAGTCTCATTTTTGTGTGTATATAAAGTAATCAACGACAATTATGCCAAAAACCATCCAAAAATATTTTAAATTTATTATATAACTAGATGGATCCCGTCAAAATTTGACGGAGAACAACCCATCTTATTATTAATCCCCATCTCTTTAATTAAAATATAATAAAATAAAAAATTGTCAGAGCAACAAATAGAATAATCATTATGCACAAAGAAATAGAATAATCAGAGCTTAAATATCTCATTATGCACAAAGAATAAGAAATGAGTTAATCAAAATAGCTTTAAATTAAATTTCTCTGAAAGTATTAAACTGAGACTAAAGTGCCAGGGGATAAAATGATCAGTTTATAAAGCTCTTTCTAACGATATAACATTTAACATAACATTTTCAGAGTTTTTCAGTAGTCACAAGGAAACGTCATAAAATGATCAAGGCAGGATTTTCTTTCTGCAAATCTTCAGTTTATTTAATTCAAAACAATGATTGAATATTGTCTCATTATAACAGTCCCTGGCTTCTGATGGATTTTCGTAACTTTCTTTGTTGGCTTCAGATGCCCATGCGCAGCAGTGCCAATTTTACTCTTAAAAAAATGCTTTGCGTTTTAATATAGAGGTTTATATATTTTAGCAGTAGAGAATATTAAATGATTTGAACAAAAGAAGATTTTTTTGTAAAAGTAACGGTGACATGAATTAGTGTATATTTTATTAAAAACTAAAATATAGAATAAAGCATGACATGGCAATTAACATGAAAAGTTTTTTTTAATCCTCAAATAAACAGATCAAATTGCACACTTGGATGAAAAAAGTTTTAATCTGTTTAAGGTGTTCTTTACATACACTGTTTAAAACTTAAACGAAATCAAAAACGCGATAGTAAAACAAAAAAAAAAAATGTCTATCCTATATCGAATTCGAACTCTGCCATTCGAGGCAGTAAACAGAGACTTTAACGATACTCCTGTCAGCCGCTATCGCTTATTATTGTCAGGAGGGAGCACGCGACGAGCGCATCCCAAGCGTATACCTGCTACCTCATTTTCATTCAGAAGGGACAGGTCCATTCTAATCTGCCTTGACTCTCAGTACAAGTACCTGATTTTGCAATCGATCAACATCCAGAAAGCTCAGCCCCTACGGAGCAGGTAAAAACCTTTTTGTACCCGACTGTACATTGCGTGGTTCCAATGTTTGGAACCAGCGATCCCATTTCCTAGGCTCTGGGCCCCTTCATCCTGGGCCTTCTTTATACTCTATCTGATCACAACCATCGAGAAACCATGTTTCTCGATGGTTGTGATCAGATAGAGTATAAAGAAGGCCCTGTTTCATCGCACAAATGACGTCAGCTATGACGTAATCACTTGCACTCCCTATACATACAGATGTAATTATAAGCGCGCCAAGTGGCAGAATAGCACAGTTTTTGTAGGCTAAAATTGTCCTAAATTGCATTAAATTAAACGTGAACAAAGTCTTAATAACTAACTGTGGAAGGTTACAAAAAGTAGAAATTAATAATACTAAAGTAGACATGCTGAAGAAGGTAGCGTGGCTACCGAAATGTGCATACATGTATCATGAACATAAATAAATTAATTTTGTGGAGTTGCGATGTATTAGTAATTTCTACTTTTGGATTAAATTATTAAATTAAACTAAAATTAAACTGAAAATGGGTCTTTGGAGGAATTTTTCACGCCATACCTCCGATAAAAATAATTAAGTAGAGAAAAATAGTAAAAAAAAAATCCACGGCCTGGACTTGAACCATAAACTCAATAGCTCAGATCATGGTCTATAAAAGACCTTGGCACAGACATAGCCTACAATAATAAGAGAAAGCTTGCCCATTTGCCCATCCTCCATTGTTACCAAAAATTACTCGCATATAGCAGGATTTCGCACCACTTAGCGACAAAAGTTAATATTGTTTCAGTCATTTCATAGCCTGTAATCATGGAAGAAATAGAATGGGAAGCGAAGCTCCCGAGAAATTGTGAAATAAAAAGTACACTGGGTATCCTAGTGGATGAGTCGAAACGTTATTAAGCGAAACTGAATCTATTACACGTCACTCCTTTCATGGTTAAGTCAGAGTCATTGAAAGGATAGGTACTTCTCCTGTGGTCTGTGGTCAGGAAGAGCGATCCCCAAGGGGGTAATTTGCTGCTATAAGTAATTCCAATGTCTGCCTTTAAATTGTATAACTCTTCATCGAAGCTTTTGTTCTTAACGTCCAACATCGACATGGAGAGCACACAGAAGGCAGATTCTAAAGGAGCAATCTATTACAACTTTCGAACTGAAAGTACATTTAAAAAAAAAGATCATCTAGGGGGAGGAAGAGGGCATGGTAGAATAGCGGAGGGCATTCTGGCATGGCAGCAATTAAAATAACAACGGGGAGTGAAAGTACCAGCGAAAGTTGACCCCATTTCGACTCATTCACTGCAGGGAATTGGCGCTGTTTTTATTTCACTGATTTAGCATTGGAACTGTTACGAGCTTCGCTTCCCATTCTACTTCTTCCATGCTGTAATGATAAGGGAAAGCCTGTCCATTCACACCTCGACAAAATAATAACAAGGTAATTCAGTTTTCTAAATGAATAGTCAAGTAACTTCTTTTTAGTTTCAATATTTTTCATAACTTGACAGCATAAGCGACTCTAACAATGTTGCATTTTATCACTAGGCGGTACTAAATCCTGCTGTTTGCGACTGATTTTTGAGACACCATTTAAACAATGGAGGAAGGCAAATGGACAGGCTTTCTCTTATCATTGTAGGCTACGGCACAGATTACGTAC
This sequence comes from Rhysida immarginata, assembly GCA_023313115.1. Classification (NCBI taxonomy): domain Eukaryota; kingdom Metazoa; phylum Arthropoda; class Chilopoda; order Scolopendromorpha; family Scolopendridae; genus Rhysida; species Rhysida immarginata. The sequence goes on from JAHWFO010022496.1 coordinate 1,837,946, forward strand.
ACGCCTATTGCCTGTAGGCTCTCGCTTGTGCAAGGAAAGAAACAGGATTCAGGCACGCATGTAAACTTTAGCCTTTTTTTATTCGAACACCTCCAAAAGAAAATCAATCGTCAACAATATATGTAATGCAACAAAGCTGCATGCTCCCGAGAATGTGGTTAAATAGCAATTACTGTAGTATTAAATCTTAAATTTAAACTAAAAAAAGACAACTATTGATCGGGCACCAACAGGCTGATTTTAATGGTATTTTTATTTTTCTATTTTATTTATTTTTCTGTAAATATCTGCCATATATACTTTTTAAACCATTATCTGAGATAACCTAGGGATATACAAGTGTATCTATAGGCTTATACTTTGTTGCGTAGTGCGAACGAAACTAGCCACGAAATATCAATAATTATTATTGTCAATCGAAGTTAAATTGTTAGCTCTATGTAGAGAAAGAAAATTGTGTAAGCTGTCAATTATTTGGCAGCCACAAATTAATTGGCACAGGTGAGAAGACAGTGCGCTAATTTGAAGATGCTGATGCTATTGACATTATCTTGCATCATTCGCCTCAAGGGGGTGAAACCACAGAGTAAAACATAAAGAATGTGAATTTTTCACAATGAAGATGTTTTTTAAAATGCTGTTTGGTATCAGTTGGCATTAAATTATATATTTACATAGTACAGGGCGTTAGTAATTAAACTGACAGCATTGAGAGCCATCTGTAGCTCGGTATCATAAACGGAATGGCACTAAATGCGGTAAGGGAACTAATGACGACATGGGAGAATAATTCCGCGAAAAAAAATTGAAGTTCTAAACGTCATAGATAGGAGAAAAGGTGACGCTGTTGTGATACGTAGCCGAGAATTTGCTATAAAAATATGATGAAAGTTCCGAAAGACATTCCGAGGACCAGCTTACCTCACTTGCGACTTACGTTACCTTAGCGCGCTCTAATTGGGAAGGGATTGTGCTGAATAAAACGTGATGTTTGATTTAAATTTTGTCCTTTTATTCATTTGCATGTGCTTTGTAACTTTTTTAAGCTCTATCGGCGACGTTTGGAACTATAACTTTTTCGCGGAATCTTTTTTCCCCTGTCGTCCCCCCCTTTTTTTTTTAAGCCCTCCCCCCCCTCTTTTACCAAATGTGGTGCCATTCCGTTTGAGACCGAACTACAGATGAGACTGAGTAATATAAGTTTCATTACAAACTTATGTATTATATTTTCAAAGTTCTATTGGATCTTGGTAAATTCGTTATATCCACTTACTATATAACATAGGAGTAAATGTTATTGTTAATTTATTAAAAATCAAAATTTGCCTAATCGTTATTAAAACCACAGCAATTTATTCTAAGTAGTGTGAGATCTTCGAGCATAAAAATAGATCTATTTTTATGCTCGAAGTGTGAGATATAGAGACCTAGAGAATTTTCTATCTTAAAGCAGGTGGCACCATTTAAGCTAAAAGTCAGCGAGAGGTTCACCGAAATTCTACATTTATCATAATAATTTTCCTGAAATTAAAAAGCTTTGCAGGAGGAAAAAAGAATGAAATGATATGATATTAAGAACCGCAATAATTTCCCATCTCGTTTAAAAATGTTATATATTTTTTAAAAATAAAACGCGTCCTGTTTCCTTTACAAACTAGAAAGAGAAATTCAAATAACGTAATAAGAGAGAAGGCGAGAATGTAAAATTCAATTTCCTTGCGCTTCGTGGAATATTTTTTCTTGAACTTGGTCGTTGCACGATAGCTTTAGCTTTAATGCAAAAGGACGCCTTTTATTTTTAAGCGCACTCACGTCATATTATGACAGCTTTTAAAATTTTAACACAAGGCTCCACAAAAGATAATAAAAAAAATTGAAGAAAAAGATTTATGCCCTCTTTCTCTTTAACTTAATTATACAACGAAAAAAAACCAGATAGAGAGATTCCTCCCCTCCCCCACTCTGTTTTGCTTTTTTTTACTTGGCTTTATCGTTACAAATTTAAGAAGTTAAAACCCTACTTATTAGGTTGTGAAAAAATACTTTCCGCTTTCTTTCAACATTATATAAAACGTAATATGAACCTTGTGTGTTAAACGAGCTCGGCTTAAATACATTTTTACCTCCGTAAATTTTAGAAAAAAATTTATGACCTGTATTTTTGCCATATTTCATAAAATTGGAATTCTTTCGATTTTAGCACATGTGTTCATCCCTTTTTTTAAACCTTTTCCCTAAATAGCCTATTGCTTAAGAATTTTAGCAGAAACCTTTCAAAAGATTCGAATTCATTAGCTCTTTGAAATTTTTCCTTTCATAAGCGTAAGAAAGCAATCGTTTCCGCTTTCTAAATCCTTTCCGTTAATGATGGAATGACTTTTATATCTTAAATAAATATTTCGAAATTTGTGTATGCGTTATTCAATGCAATTTCGAAATGATAAAGATTAGAAGCTTTTTCATTAAAAAGTAAATTTTTAAAGCTATTTTAAAACATTTAAATGCATTTCATGCGAGAGAAAGCCGATAATGAATTTTACCTAATACCATCTCTCAAGAAGATAAACAAGCTGAAATTACAAATCAACTTTAAAAAAAAATAATTAATTTTTAATTTTATTTAGGCTTTCCGTTTATGACTGTTTAAAATTTCATTAATTCTACTACCTCATAGTTAGTATTGATTTATTTTCATATAAATGTTGTTATGTGTATTCAGATATCAATAAATTGATTTTGATATTGTACAGACTGCGAACCGCATTTATATTTGTTCATTAAATCTTTTTTCTTTTACAAGTTAAAGAGGCCCCGTACCCGGCCGAGTGGGGCCGGCCAGCGGAAAGCAAATGTGAAACTTGAGACAGATTTTCGTGCGCCTCAACCTAAGCTTTTTATGTACCTACTTTTTTTCTCTTGATTCTTGACTCGCTGTTCCCTATTTTTTTTTTCTTGGTTTCTTTTTCTCCTCCCCTCACCCACCCGCATCATCAGCATATATGGAGTCGTATTTGTTCATCAAATGTGTATGTAGCTTCGAAAGTGGGAGGGAAATCGAATGTAAATGAAACAATACTCTGGCGTTTCTTCATTCCAGGTTATGGCAGTAGTTCTTCTAGTTCCTCCCAATTAATGCACCTGCTCCAAACCCCCAAGCGACAATGCAACTACATCAACCCTGTTGTTGGCTCCTCAAAAAGCCTTTCATTGAGTGACCGACTCCTCTTCATCAGCTGCTCGATAGGCGACCTCAATTTCTTCTATGGGGCTTGGTTTTTCTCTTCTTGAATGGCGATGAATGTACCTTATCGTTTGTGTCTGTGTGCTCTGCAATTCCAACAATCTGAGTGGACTTATTCGCTGCTTGGTAATCTGTTGTTGCAATTCGCACTCTACTCTTGATGTCTTGAAGCAACACTTGGGCATTCTCCACTTGGTGTAGTCTAATTTATTACAGTCGCCGTTAATTATGTTGACATGCTTGGATCGTCGACGGCCACTGCAAACTTCACTGACTATTTGCTCTGTTGCAGCAGTGCGCTGGCGAAAACTAGGCAAAACCCATACAGCTTCCTCTGCCGCCTTTACACTATTTCTCAATAATCTGCTAACTCTCCATTATCTCCAGTTACTGCACATTTTTAAAGATTTTCAAGAAAATGTTAGCTATTAATTCCAAGAAAAGCCCGAACAACAGGAATTCTATGCATTATTGGTCATTAGATATATACGGTATTATTGGACCATGCATATTGTTGGTGAACAGGAATGGGTAATTTTTAAAATACGTATATTAAAATTTGAAATTTTATTTTGTATTTGAAATACAGGGTCTTTATAATTAAAGTTCCTTTTTGACCTGGCCATAAACAAAAACTACTGGACCAAAAGCTATAATACTTGGTAATATTATACAAAAGGAAATGGGAAGTTTATAAGTTCAAAAGGTCACCACCAGCATGGAATGGCGCTCTATGCAATATTCGTATACGAAATTAGACACGAAGACACAGGTTAACAAGTCTTTAATCGTTACTAAAATTAGTTGCATGTTGAATGTGGCTTCCACCATTTACTGAAAGCAGGTTACACCGGATTACTGTATCTAATTTTTTACACGTTTTGAACTAATTTTTTTTTTTGGTGGGTATGAACTTTTCATGCCCTCTTGTATAATATTACCAAGTATTATAGCTTTTGGTCCAGTAGTTTTCTTTATGGCCATGTCAAAATGGAACTTTAATTATAAAGACCCTGTACATTTTTGAACTCAAAATACATTTTTAACGTGTTTTCCGTCTATCGCCTTTTCTCACAATATATTTTTTCGTTTTTTCTCGTACCGTCTTTGTCTTTTCTCACTATCGCTCTCGCAACTAAATGAAAAACTAAAACTGTTTGAAAAATAATTAATTTTTAAATCAAACATACCATTTTGCGATTTTATTTCTAGATAGTGATATTTTTTTGGGTTTTTTTGCATTTCTACAAAAGTATTTTGAAAAGTATTTGTAATTTTAAAATACATATTTTGTATTTTATACTTTTCCTTTACATTTCACAAATGTATTTTGTAATGGTACTTTAAAAAAAATACCTTATGTATTTTGTATTGTGTATTTTGTATTTTTTTTTTTTTACCCATCCTTGTTGGTGAATTGCGTGTTGATACAATTGTTGATACAACACGACGGGCCTATTGTTGCACAAACTTTCCCTTGCATTGATGGTCATAAGATACCTCTTATTAGTATGCCCTGCTATCATTATGAATATCGAAGTACAGTACATTAGTGCACGTCCTGGAAGACTCGTCAGCGAGGCAGTTGATGACAGAGAGCACCTTGAATGCGCCGCCTGTTCTTGTTGTACCCGAAGCTTCCTCTGAAGCGTTGTTATTGCCAATAACTTATTGGGGACAGAGGGCTTCTCGAACTCCCCAGGGGGTCACTTTCTTCCAATGAAAATCCCGGGCCCCCCTTCTTAGAATTCTAGCTTACTTGTCTCAGTTTATATAGACTATTAACAGGGTTGTGGTTTTTGTATTACTGGATTATTATAAATGATGGACTTATAAGTAATACTTTGATATAAAGTTATTTATTCAACATGTTTCGGCCAAGGGGGGCATCTTCATATAGCCGGCCAGGTGGCCGAGAGGGCTAGGGCGTAGGCTTTCTAGTTCTCGAGTCCGCCTGGTCGTGGGTTCGAATCCCGCCGTGGGCATGGATGTTTGTGTTTGTCCCGGGCTGCGTACAGATACAAATTGTGTAAAAGGCGCAAAATGACCTTAGTAGTCGACGCCAAAATTTTTAATAAACCAATCAACCAACCAACCATCTTCATATATATCATCATCTTCATTTCTCAAGATTTTCATAGTTATACTGTATATCATCATTACCCCTATTAGTTCCTCATTTTCTCCCCTCCTGCTCCAGAGCAATAGGAACCGAGCAGTAGACCCCTACAGTTACCACCCCAGCAAGCCAACCTTTCATTCGCCAAAGCCCAAAACCCTCCCAAGTCAATACATCCCACCCACAAATATATATTCTATAAAATTTTGTCAATTTCTGTTATTCCTGAAGATGGCCTCTTGGCCGAAACATGTTGAATAAATAACTTTATATCAAAGTATTACTTATAAGTCCATCATTTATATAGACTATCTCTATTAACAGCGTATGATATAATAATTATACGTACTTATCGATCTACCAGTCCACAAATATTTCCATTTTGATCCGATTTATGTATCGCAGTTCTCGCGGTATTTCAGGTAATAGATTTGAAGGTTAGGATTCTACGTACAGTGGCTACTTCTTTATTACTTATTGATGAAGAAATGAAAATGTAAATTATTAAATACAGAGTGAAAAGTGTGAAAGAGTGAAATGTGTTCGGCGTTTAATTTAACGGCTATTATTCATCCTATATGGCCAATTGAAGAGTTTATTAATTTTCGTCCTCTTATTTGATTATAACCTCTGACAGCATCAATAAATGCTGATAATAGGATTGTTCCTGTCAGTAATTCTCTAGATAAATTTAATAATAACATTAATGGAACTATTTTTTTTGTCATATCATTAAAATTAAGCAATTAATTCAATTATAATTATGTAGTTAAAATGAAGATGTGCAGCTCCTAATTTTATTAATATTGTTAACTTTTGGAAAACAAAACTCAGATAAAGTCCGGAAACCAAGTCTCAGAAGTGAACCCAGAAGGGGATCAAATGAAAGTGGGGGGGGGGGCGGTTTTATGTCTGTCTATAAAAATTTTCTTACTACAACACGTGGTAATTTTACGTGACAGGTAACTTTCTGTAGAATTTTTGTCTATGCGTCCTTTATTTTCAATGTTGTCAATTTTTGTGAATGTTGAATTATTATTATTATCATTGTTGTTTTGGAAAAAAATCCTACGAACATAGGAATAGAAGCCTATTTCTATGTTCGAAGGAAAAACCAAACTCGGATCAAATCCGGAAGCCAAGTTGAAGAGAGGGCCAAGCCTAAGGTGCTCAAATGTAAGGAAGGAAAAACCACGTGCTCGTGGGAGTATTAATGTTTGGATGTGGGAATTTCCAGTGTTGACTTGCTATATGAATTAATGTTTAGGATTGTGGTTTTCTGTAAGGTTTTGTATAAGTGTGGGTTTAAATTCAGTGTTGACAGGCTTTTGTGTAATGAGTGTGAACGAATGAACGACAGGAGCAATGTGTATGAGGTGCTACCCAAAATTTCCCGAAATTGTTTTATTCTAACCGAACCGTAAGAGGTACGAAGTTTTGCCGATAGATGGTGTTAGGGATACGTCTCAGCTGTAATTGTGCCAAGCGGTGTCATACTATGTCCACGTGGTTTTGAGTTTGAGCTTTTTTTGTCACTCTTTGTGTTGGTCGTGTTGCGATTCTTGATATTAAAGCTGAAGAAAACTGCGGCTGAAACCCACAGACTGTTGAAAGAGACTTTTGGTGAACAAGCTTTAGGCCAAACGCAAACATTTGAGTTGTTTAAGCGTTTCAAAGATGGTCGGGAGTCTGACAAGCATTCTGGTCGACCGTCAACAAGCACAAGTCTGGAAATGATCACGAAAATGCGTGACGTTTTCCGAGAGGACCGAAGTCAGGCCATACGGAACGTTTTAAGACGATTGGGGGAAAATGTGAGGGGCAAAAGGCCAGAGATGTAGAAGAAGAAAGACTGGCTGCTCCATCACAGCAATCCTCCGGCGCACACATCGCTCGCTGTGAGGGACTTCCTCAACAAAAACAACATGACCGCAGTTCGCTGGCACCCTGCGATTTTTACTGCTTCCGAAAAATGAAATTGCAGTTAAAAGGGCGGCGGACAGCAATTTGACTCCATTGAAGTGATCCAAGCGGACTCGCAGCAGGTGTTAAACATGCTCCAACCTGGGATTTTCCAGGAGTGCTTCCAGAAGTGGGAACATCGCTGGAAGCGATGTATAGATGCCCACCTGGCCCAAGGAGACTACTTTGAAGTTGACGGTGGAAATTAAAAGATCGGGCAAGTCCCGTATTTTATAGGGGTATATTTCGGAAAATTTTGGGTAATTTAGGTAATAACACCTTGTATATTAGTAATTCCCCAAAAGCATTTTATTTCAAGTACAGTGTACAAGGTCTGTATACATGTATAATAATATTATTATTATTATTGTTTGGGGAAGCCAAACTCGGATCAAGTCCGGAAGCCAATCCCAGAGGCGGACCCAAAAGAGGACCAAGCCCAAGGGACTCAAATGCAAGAAAAGGGGAGTTACGCACTCGTGGGAGTATTGAAGTTTGGGTGTAGGAATTTCCTTACTATGTGGCAGGTGTTTAGAATTGTGGCTTTCTGTAAGGTTTTGTATAAGTGTGGGTTTAAATTTAGTGTTGACAGGCTTTTGTGTAGCGAGTGTGGAATAACCCCAGTGGCAGAAAGAACGATAGGAACAATGTGTACTCTGTTAACTCCCCAAAGGCGTTTTATTTCGTGTGTAAGATCCATATATTTAGTGATTTTGTCCGTGTATGTCTTTTGTAAATTGTATGTGTTGGGGATGGAGATATCAATCATGTAAGTCACTTTGTTTTGCTTATCTACTAGTGTAATGTCTGGTCTGTTATGAGGGATAGTTTTGTCCGTGATTATAGCTCTGTCAAAGTATAATTTGTGTGTGGTGTTCTCTAAGACAGTGTCGGGAATATATTTATAGCAAGGAGTGTGAATGTCCCTTAGCTTGTGTATCTTAGCTAGATGCTGATGTATGATGTTGGCTAGATGTTGATGTATGATGTTGGCTACCTGTCTGTGTAAATAATCTGTCTGCGTGAGTATTTTGCAACTGGATATGACGTGTTGGATGGTTTCCTCTGCGATATGGCATTTCCTGCAAGACCCATCAGTCGAATCTTTGATAATATGTTTTCTGTAACTTTTAGTGTTAATAACCTGGTCTTGTATGGTAATCATGTTTCCTTCAGTTTCCCCAAAGAGACTCCCTTCACTTAACCAAAAGTTCGACGCTTTTCTGTCGACGTGCGGCTGGTTGAGGTCAGAAGGATGTCTACCTTGGAGTTGCTTTCCGAGCCATGATTGAAGTTTAGTGCATGTTGTAGGAATGTTATGGGTGTTCTGCATGCTGTTCAGATTCAGGGGTGTGTATTTTGTATCAGCCATGCAGACTGCTTTGTGTGATGGTGATGTGTGTTGTTTAGAGTAAAAGAATTCTCTGAGTGACTGAGTCTGTTTCTGGTGTAGATCTATTATGTCAGTAAGACCTCTGCCTCCCTCTGAACGAGGCAGGGTGAGTCTTTCAATAGCTGCGTGTGGATGGTGCTTTCTGTGCTTTGTAAGCAGTTTACGTTGTTTCCTTTCAAGTCCCTCAAGATCTGCGTGTGTCCACTGTATGACTCCAAAGGAGTAGGAGAGTATTGGTGTGGCATAAGTATTGATGGCCTTGATTAAATTTCTGGAATTTAAATGCATTTTAAGTATTGTCTCTAGCCTATGAAGATATTGTTTAGTGAGTATATTTTTATGCGTTTGTGCTCCAGAAGTTTGGCTTGCTTAAATCCTAGATATTTGTAAAATTCGTCATTTGCCATAGCAGCAATGTGATCTGGTTCTTCTAATGTGAAGCCCCCTTCCCTGAGTACTCCATTTTCAATGTGAATGGTTTTGCATTTGTCCAACCCAAATTGCATGTGTATGTCTTTTGAAAAAGTTTGCGTAATGTCATTATTATTCTTATTATTATTAAGAGGGAGATTTTGATTGGCTTTGATCACCTTTTTCTGCCACCTTTTTCAGAGTTGTAATTTTGTATTATACCCTGAAATAAAGATCTTCATTCATTATTGCTATTAATTTATAAAAGGAATTTAATTTTTTAAAACCTAAAAGTTTGGAATAATAAATGTAATCTATTATTTAACGTTTTAAAAATCTAATTTTATTAGGAATAATAAATTTATTATATATTATTAAGTATATTTATTTTAATTTTCACAAAATTTTTTTTTTATCCTTTCCCGTGTATCCTGTCCAGATTTTACACACCAAAAAATCTGGCTACCTCGTAATATAAACGTAATTCGTTTTAACGCACCATTAAAATTCGAATTCTTAAAGACGTGTCTTAATATTTTTATGTAATCAGCAAAAACTGCCTGCTTTGATGTTTAGAATTACGCAACTCCTTCATTTGTATGCGATTCGTGGGACCTTTGATATTAGATAACGCTTGCATAGATCTTTTGTTTAAACGAAACTGAACAAAGCTCTGACCAGCATAAATAAATTGACCGTGATTAATAAAGACTCTTTTAAGTTAAACCTTCAAATAATTTAACGTTGAAGGTATTCGATATTGGCTCTATGAAGGTTAAAACTTTCAAAGAAATTAAGCGGATTTCAGCTTTTCAATATTTTTTTCTTTCTGATATTCTATTACTGACAATTCGATTGACGATAGAAAGGAGAAATGCAACCGGATGTCTTCACGGCAGTCGACTAATTTCGAAACCAAGAATTGGTTTTCCTCCAAAAAACAGATCCACCCATCAGTGAAAAATTGAACTAACTCCGCGCGGGCGCGTCTTCTTCTAAGAAGGCGCATGCGTAGCGGTTTGGCGGCGCATTCTGGGAAGAAAGTGAGAGCATCGTTCCATCGAGAGTGTGAAGTGCGGCGGCTCTCTCTGTAGCGAGGTGGGGATTCCTTCTCGTGTGCGACGGTGACCCATAGCCCTAACCCCGGTTACTCTTGAGGAAAATGTCGGTGGCGCTGCTCCTCTTACGTAAGTATTTATCGCTTTGGTCAAATCACAACGTAAGTCTTACCAACATTGTCGTGAGCGTAGTTCGCCATGACTGCTTCTTAACAGCTGGTTCTTTGTAGCGAAATATTGTCTCTACCCTTCGCGCCCCTCGTCATAGTAAGTATCCTACTACTACTAATACTTCTACTAGGTCATTCGCTTAAAAAACAGCTGAGCCCTCTTTATAAAACAGGAATTTTTTTTTTTTTAATTTTCATAGTCAATTTTTTTAATATAAAATTCAAAACTGGTGAGAGGTTTTATAAAAAATTTATTTCTGAAACAAATTAAAGTCGGAGAGGACGAGTTCTTTGAAGTTACTCACAGAGAGACGAGTTTTCTTAATCCTTTGAAGAGAACTTCTGACAGGCGCCTGATGCCATTCATCTTCATGTCCCTAAGCAGGAAGGGGAGAGAGAAAGAGAGAAACACACACAACTGTTACTTTTCTATGGTCGCAAAGAGTTAAAAGCGATTACGAAATGAATCATTTATGAGTTACAGAGTTTCGAGGTTGTTCAATTTAGCAAAGATCCTCTTCGGCAGCGTTTCAAGACGATTGCTCTGCAGTTTCCTATAGGGGCAAAAAAAAAAAAAAGACACAAAAATAAAGTAAATACGCTTTCAGAAAATTAATAGAGCGTTATGCAACACCATCTGTAATAAATATATAATATTTTAAAATAGCTCACTTACAGATGTTTCAAATTGTAAAGACCCCCAAAAATAGTTTCCGGTAAATATTCAAACAAATTGTCGTGAAGATCCCTGAAAATAGACTGACATCAAAATCACTGCTTTTCAAATTTACAAATAATATTATATGGTCATTGAAAGGTTTATAGATAAAAGCATTAATTAAATAAAAGGAGTTTCGTAATCCTATTTGAATAAAAATAAACGTTGCCAACTTATTTATTAATGAGCTCTGCCTTTCTCGCACGAACCTCGTTACAATGAATTGCCATAATTAACCTTCTCGGGTACGGTCGGTCGCGTGTCTTTGCTCTCGCTATCGTAAAATTAGTTTGTTCTATGCAATCAAATGACTACCAAATGGATAAATGAAAATTGGAAAGGCGTAAATATAGGCTTCTCATTTAAAGCACCGAGCATAAACTCGAATGAAAGCGGTAAAAGCATTAGACTTAATGCATTTTCAAATTTTTATTTTATTTTTTTTTATTTTTATTATTATTTTTTTTTGTAGGTTTAGTTAATTACTTTCAGATTAACTCTAAGCCAAAATGGGCTACTTGGCACAAAATAAAATGAAATAAAATTTTTCATGTAAATAGTTTGATGAAAATGGGAGAGGCCATTCAAATAGAATTTATTATTCAAATTCTAATATTGTCATGCTTCATTCATCCCCGCCCCTTGTTACTCAACCGTATTAGTAATCTAAACAAATTAAATAACTGAAAGCGTAATTAATATGAATCTATTACATTGCATTAATATAAATCTGTTTCCCCCTTCCTTTTTTTTTTTTAATTTTTTATTTTTTTTTCTAATTCATTGAATACCCCTGCTCGAAGTGCAGAGACTTGGAAGAAAAGTGAACAGGAGTTCAAGGTATCGGTTTCAGGAGAACATATGCGTCGTGTTAACTGAGTTCCAAACTGCACTTTCACTGTTTATTTCAAAAGGAAATAGCTGCTTTCGAACGACGCCCCTCTTCTATTTTTTAAAGCCTACTTACGGAAGTTAACTGTAATTTTTACAATGCAACAATAAAGCTGTGTATTTTTAAAAACAAGGGGCATTGATGTATTAGTATTTCGATCAGATTAATTTATAAATTCTTTTAAAAGTTATCTAATTATATTCTGCTAATTATTTTTACGTATTATGAATTTCAAACCAAGTTGACATTGGAGAACAGGAACTTCATCAAACATTTTATCTTGGAATTTCATCTTTGTCAAAATGGTCTCGATTTTTTTGTGTATTTACAATGTATTTATTTATTTATTTAGAATTATAGGTAAATAAGCCTACAGATAAGCTTCTTCTCTTACCTTACAGTAGAAAAATAAATAAATAAAAAAGCACATAAAAACCGTTTAATCAATACAAAAAAATTACAAATAGAATATAAAATTATTAAGAAAAAAGAATATACAATTATTAATTAAACCAAATTATTTAAATAAAACTTTGTGTCCAATAAATCTCTTAAGATTTCTATCTACAACCCCTGGCAAAAAATATAGGTTAATTTTTTCTATCGCAATATATTATAGAAAAGGAAAGCTATGTCATTGTAAATATTGATCACAGCGCAGCATTTGAATGAGCATCATATACAGGGGTTTTATTGCAAAGAAAAATAGTATTGACTAACAAAACAACATTGGATTTTTTTCCAAAATGAGCAAACTTGCAATACAAACATTGGAAAAGAGAATGCGATTATCACATTCAAGAGAAATAAATATGCGATAATAAGCTATTAATACTTTGTGGCACCACCTTTTGCTTTGATTATCGCCTTCATTAATGGCATTGATGCATACAGTGCTGCACAACGTTCATGGCTGATTTCTTGCCAATGTTTTCGAATAGCATCCTTCAGCTCAAGTTTAGACGTGTTTTTTTTCTGATTCACAAGTTTCTTCAAATCCCACCACAAGATTTCTATTGGATTTGCATCTAGGCTTTGTGCTGGCCATGACATTCTATGTATGTGATGATGATTCATCCATTCGTTAACTACTTTGCTACGATGACAGGAGGCATTATCATCCTGGAATATAAATTGACTATCGGCATCAGGAAGGAAGTTTTCCAATGTTGGAATAAGAAAATTGTCCAGCATCTCGATATATAACTGCCCAGTCAGTGCCATTTAAAATACACAAGCAGCCAGGGCCGTAAGCCGTCATGCATGCCCAAATCATAATGCTTTGTGGTAAATTCAAAGTTTGACTTTACACAATCTGGGTGGAATTTCTCATCAGTCTTCCTCCAAAGATAGATACGGATTCGTCACCATTGCCAACACATATCTTGCATTCATCACTGAAGACAACTTGTTCCCAATCGTCTAAAGTCCATGATGGGAATGCTTTTTTATCGATGATCCTTTGAAAGAAGCAGTTTCTTTTTAGCTTTGTGGAAGGAAAACCCAGCTTCATTTAGCCTATTTCTTGCAATACATTCACTTACGTTGACTTCACACTTTTTCTACACTTTGTTTATCTCATGTGATATAGAAGACCGCATGTTTTTACGAATCTTCACTAATTTCTTATCTGCTGCTGTCTTTCGGGGTCGTCCACTTCTGGTCGCATTCTTTACATGTCCAGTCGTTCGAAATTTCTGTCACAAACGTGAAACTGTGTTTTAAGAGCATCCCTAGTAGAACTACCACCTCCACTTTAGGCATTGTTTTAAGTGTGTTTTTCCTTCCTGAACAATGCTAGTCTTAATGTCCATAGACAGTTCTTTAGTTGGACCCATTTCAACTGGTTCATATGGCATTCGAGAATTGTTACATTTATTAACTTTTTTGTATATATTGTGATTTCTCATAATAAATGCATATTTTAATTTGTGGCACTTTCATTGGTTAAAATTATGTAAATGCACTTAAAGGAGCAATCGCATTTTTTTTCCAAGGGGTAGTGGTTGTCAATTTGCATATTTTATTAAAAGAAGTACTTTGTTTCTTAACGTTGTTTTTACTACAAAACCTGTTCTTTAAGATATGCGACTTTTGAAGTTGTTATAGCTTTCCTTTTCTATAACAAATTGCGATGGAAAAAATTAACCTATATTTTTTGCCAGGGGTTGTAAATCATTAAAACATTAGTAACAATAAAAAAATGTTCTTTTAGTGTTTGCTTTTTGCAATATCTAATCTCAAGTTGTTGACCATTTCTCGTATCTCTCCAAAGAACATCATCAGTATTATTAATAACAAAGTATTGCAATAAAACCATCCTATATTTATATAAAATTGTCAATAGTCATAAATGAAATGTATGAATAGATATTTTTATATTATTAAAAGTAAAGAATTAATGCGTTGAGGGTATCACCAAAATACAGTGAACATTAAATAAAAAAAAACAAACATGAATAACAAAGTTGAAGTCTAAAGCGGCAAAAACAAATCTCTTAACTAAGATCATATGTCCTTTATAAAATACGAATTATAAAAAAAAATATTTTTCATCAAACAATTTTCCTTTTAAAAAATTTCTTTAAAAAAAATTGTAAATAAACCTGAAATTTATAATTATTTATAATTTAAAAAAATCAAGTTAATTAAATAAGTAAATTGTTTCTTTATAAATTGTAAAAGATAAGATTAATAAATAGAGGAAAGTGACCAAAAGCGGGCCTCCGTGTAATTTTTGACATGTACGGGCAAAATTACGAGATAAAAAAACAAAGTAGTTAAAAACATCGTGTAGATTTTTGAATTAATATTTTCGATAAATATGCATGTTAACTACTTCAAAATTACATTAATACGTAGTTATAAGGAGGAAGTAAGTATACAACCAAAACTCGGAATTGGCGCTTCGTGATTCACGAATTCACAGACCCGCGAAAATTTCATTGGAAGTGAACTTATTTGCATCTGCGATTTTTTCGCACTTCCGTGGAATCCTTGAAGAACCCTACAGAAGTGTTTGTTTAATTTTCATAATTTATAAGTTTCGATGCTTTCAAGCTTTCCATTCTTTTCTTCTGTGACAATTATTCGTTAGGTGATAGTGTACTCTATTTTTACCTCAAACATTTGTTGATATGAGATACCCTATATAGAGTTTAAACAATAGAAATAAGCGTATATTACCATTCTTAATGACTCTATCAAACATCCCCGAATCCTCATTCGCGACGGATTCTGGAATCTAACCTCGCGAAGTCCAAGGTCTGACTGTAACGGTTAAATCACTTACCTTCAAAATCCTAGCATAAAACGCGTGAAATTGAAGAACATAAAAAGTTCTTATATTCACAAAAACCAATTATGCCATTGAAAACAGATTAAGTAAACAGATTGAAAATTGAGTAGACAGTTGCACAACTACTACCTCAACCTTTCACTGCTATGCTGTAGCATCGTACAGAGCATAAATTAGGGGGAGGGCGCTTTTGGTCACTTTCCTCTATTAAAAAACAAGGTTCACCAATGGATATAAATTACGAGAGAGAAAGAATTGAAGGCTTGAAGAAACAGCAGATGATTGAAGTTGGAAGAACCCGAAGAATTATAATTGTGAAACTTACCCGCTGTTTCTTCTCAAGCCTCCAATTGTTTCTCTACAAAACTCTCGTAATTTATATCTATTGATGAACCTTATTTTTTAATATTTATTAATTTTATCTGTTTATATTTATAAAGGAGAAATTTACTTATTTAATTAATTACTCCTATACATAAACAAAAAAAATACAAAAAATACGGGAAAAATATTTTTTTAAAAAATTGATGTTTTTAATCGGGTGATGTTTAATAAGAATGTATTTAGTTCATTTTTAACATTTTGATATTAGCTTTTGTTATTGATATTTAAATTAATAGATTTTTAATTTTGAGCTTTAAATTAGTACTGAATTTAAAAGCACTTTTGTAAATTAAAAGTAAATTGGAACGCCAAAATTCATTTAAAAAATTCAATTAAAATTTTAAAGTAGTACGTATTTTTAAATATTAAGTTCATGAATAATACAATATTACAATAAGTTTATAAATAATAAAATATAAAGACCCGACGATCGTTTCGATTTTTCATCTTTTTGGAGGGTCAAATGAGGTTCTAAATTTTTCATAAACGTTCGTTATATTCAGTAATAATGTATTAAACAATTTTGACTGTTATTTAATTAGTACTTGCGTCTAAACTATCGAAAGTGATGGATAGGGATTATTACATCATTTTAATCCCAAAATTCGTTCACAACGCAAAATGAACTATAACTTGTGCTTCAGAGCTGAATTTGACCGTTTCCTTTTCAGAAATTTTAATGCACCCGTTCGAATTTTTTTTTCTAAGAAAGATAACATTATCTGGAACTTAAATACCCCTTTCATTGTAAAATGTACAGAAATTGCCTCGAGTATACGCCCACGCATACGACTTACATATAAAATGCCGTCATTCGTTAAAACATAAAAGGAAAGTAAAACTGTCACTTGTCACAGAATTGAATCTCTCCAGTGTTATTTACAAACGATCGATGTGCTTTTTAGAAGGAGCATTTACTTTCTAAGTTAAAATACGATTCGAAATAACAAAAGTCTCCCATTCGTCCTAAATACGAAAGGGTGGATACCTTGTCCTTCTTTTCTTTCTCTTTTGTTGGCAACTATTATGTATAATTAAGTGGGAGCAGCATATCTTCATTAAATAGCAGAAGCAGAATTAAAAAAAGATTCAATTTAAAGACTAAAAAGGTATAGTGAACCAAAGCATTTATGCAATTATTCCATTGCTGCCGTTCTTAACTTCTTGAATTTTCCGTCTTTCAAGAGGAATTAAAATATTTTATTCAAGATAAATAAATTAGTACATAGTTCTTCTTTATCATATTCGAATTTAATGTCTAATAATTGGAACGAAAAATATTTATTAAGCGGATATAAGTTTTAAATCTGATTGCATAGAAACTTTCAACTTGTCAGAAACTAAAAAAAAAAAAAACACCTTACAAATTATTTTTCGTATAAAATGGTTTCGGCGCAATTGCAACGCTTTGTATAGACATTTATTGCTCTTCTGAATGGTAGTCCGTCCGCCCACGAGCAGTGACACAATCGCAACTCGCCTCCCCATGCTCGTGAATTTTGCAAAAGGTTAACGTTTTAAACCTTGTCACGAAATGTTTTTTTCCCGAAGAAGTTCATTGTTATGAAATTGTAAAATTCATTCGGGTATTAAAAGTGCTTTAAAACTATTTTGAGTGTTCCGGAGTTGAGGAAACACTGCTATCTTTGGAGAAAAATCTAAATATTATGGTTCCTGGGCGACTGTTTGAAACGGATGAACCAGCAGAACCAATCGATGTCCTTTCAATACGTTGCGAGCGCCATTAATAATCTGTTTCATTTCCACTAGCTTATAAATGAATATTTTTTAACCCTTTCAGGACTAACTTACAGATCTCGGAGGCTCCGCAGGCTCTGAAAGGTGTCCTTGTGTAGGGCTGCGATGGCGTTCAGTCCCAAATCACTAAAGAGAAAGAAACGGTGTAAATGAGGAGACGTAGTCCCATTCAATTTCTTCAGAATCATGTCTTAAACTCTCCGGTAATGAAGAAAGGCATCTTATCTAAAGGTAAGTACAGCAGAGTTAGGAGGTTGGATAGATATTTTTAATGTCTCAACCTACAGTATTTCGGTTTCGCTTGGGATCGGAGCAAAGACTGGTATGGAGGTGAGCTCCCGCCGCCAGCACGACACTTCCCGGGTGCTGCGGTGACATTCGCATGGACCCCCGGAACAGTCTTCCCACGCATTGAAATTGGCTTCCACGATGAAAACTGAAGGAAAATGAGAAAAAATGGCGAGAATTTATAAGAATATCAAATTTTGTAAAATTGTCGTTTTAATTGATCCCACCTCCCATATAAGCAAATTTAAACGCAATTTTCTCCTTAATAAAATATTTTTATAGCTGTATTTAAAACTATCTTGAAAGATCCGTAAAATAAATTGGTCACGCTAACAAATTGAGTTATGAGCACTAAATGTGCATTGAAATGTTGTGGTTTACCCTAAATGGGTAATATTTTTGCCATTTGCATTTATATACTTTATGGTTTGACGCTTCTACAAAATTGCAAATAGGGTCTTATCTGATAGAAGATTAAAGTTGTAAATGAATATCTACGAGGGGCATTCAGTTTCTTCCAGCCAAAATAAAATATTGATGTGAAGCATCCTTTACCTTCCATCGGATCTCATCTCTCGTTAGTGGACACGCAAAATACTTTTTGGAGTCCGTGGTGATGTGCGTAATGGTGCGCGTAATTCAGTTTTTTTTTTGTTTTTTGTTTTTGGCGGAAAATGAGACTATCACAAACCATCAAGATACACTATGATGGGATAAGCGGAATATGGTTAAGATCCTTCCTTTGAAATATATCTCTCTCCAAAATAGATATATAATTAAGAATGCGCATTTTATGCATAAATAGATTAAATGTTCTCGATGTGCAACATCTGTTGCAAAAGCTCCAGTTCACATCTTTTATTCACAGTATGGTCTGGAGAAATATATGGTTGTTGTGCTCCACTGAAAAATGAAGCTAAAGTTTCTAGCTCCCGGTAGGGCGGGAACTTCATTGAAAAGTGGCGGTGCCTGTATACATGGCCCAACTGCGCATGCAGCTCTTCCCTATCGGGAGCTAGAAACTTCATTTTCAGTGGAGCCGGAATTAAATTGGGCGAGAATTTGATGACACAGTACTGCAGAGTTAGCGAATTCTACAAAATTTGTAAATATTTGACAAAGCAAAGTGAATGCATTACATAGTTCACTCTTAACATTGGGCATCAACTATATAAATAACTATAAGTTAGGGAATTCAGATCATGCTAGATGCCGCACAGATCGCATTTAGGCCATTGCGAGCTATGTGGCACCCAGCGTGATCTGAATTCCCTAGCTTCTGAAAACAATGGAAAATGGCGGAAGTCAATGGCCATTATCTTCTACAGACCATGATTCAGTTAAGCACAAGTGAAAATCGTGGTGTTTGGTTCGAATCCAGGTCACGGAATTTTTCCTTCCCTTTTTTACTTTGTATAAGGGTTGCCCAAATGAAAAGTGGACACTGTCTGGATATGTAATACCTTTATTTGAAACTTCAAAATAATCACTGTTTGTTGTGGTATTGATCCCATCGTTTACACAGCAGGTCAATTCCCTTGGCATAGAAAGATTGTGGTTGTTTATTGAAAAAGTCTTTCATTGCATCCTTCACGTTTCATCCGAATTGAAACGTTTCCCTTGCAGTGCCCTCTTGAGCGGCCCAAAGACGTGATATAACACATGGTGACAAATCTGGGCTATAGGCAGGATGTTCCAAGACTTCCCATCGGAATCCCTGTCACATCAATCAGAAGGATCACCTTTTGTGAGAGAAGACCTGGGCGTTTGTTTTTGATTACCGAAGTTTCACCAATTGTTCAGATGTTCGTCCTAAACCGTGCTATACACAGTCTTCATTCGACGATAAATGTTGACGCTCTCTGCTTACCCTCCGCCACTAAAAAAAAAAACCTGCCTACTTCTCGCTGTTCTGTCCTGGACGCATCCATTTGTATACCTTCTAGTGTTCGATGTATACACATGAACTTGTGAAGCCGCAATTTATGCACTCGGATACACGTCTGTAATCTACTAGCATACACCTTTAATAGACTGATGTTGTCGCTGCTGTAGTTATGTCACTATGGGTTGCGTCCACTTTTCATTTGGGTAACCCTCATAATTAGGTAAACGCTTGTCTGCTCTTATAATACTAAATGGCATGGCAGTGCCTCTTATTGCCATAACAGTTCAAAAGAAATTATTAAATGTGAACTGGAGATAATGCCCCAAGCATAAGGTAATGATATCGGGAAAAATGGAAGGAAAAATTCCACGACCTGGATCGGAAGCAGGAACCATAAGTATCACGCTCGTTGTCTTTACCAATTGCCAGTTTTTTTGATATCATGACAGTTGATGTTTTTAGGAAACTTGTGAGAAGTAAAAAGAAAAGTTATGCAGAAGCTTCAGAATCCGTTATAGTATAAAAATAAAATACTTTCGGAATACGATTTTTTTTTTTTTTTTTTTTAATGAATGCGGCTCTTTTACGTGGTTTTTAAAATACAATTTTATTCAAATGCAAATTGTTTACATTACTGTGGGAAGAGCTGCTCAGTATTTTAAAATTATTATAAAAATTGTATTAATCCCGTTTTTTGTTTACGATTGATGTTATTCAGTGTAAACATTTACCTTGGAACCGTGAGCTTCTAATTTATTTGCAGTTTTTTAGTGCAGATCTCTTATTGCGAACAGCGCATATTATGAACAAAGCCCTTAATATCGGTGTCTTTTAATTTCTTTATGAATTGATAAGGAAAAAACATAATTTTTACATCACAAAATGAAAATGAGAATTCAGTCGTGAGTTGTCGAAAATCCATGTAAGTATTGATTCTTACTGTAATGTTAACTATTTTATAACTGTTCTGTGGTTATTTTTGGGCATGTATCTTGGATCTGTCAGATTTTTTTTTACGCAAACTTATGGAACAATTTTCCCCATGATCTATTATCTGGATTTAAATTGTTACGAAAACTTAGGAATAGCAAGAGCTTTTTAAAAAGTTTTTATTAATAACAGAATTTGATTATAAAGTTATCTTTATAAAACTTCCTTATGCCTATAATTATAATTTATAGTCTCGTAATTCTTTATTATTCTCGGCTTTGTATTTTTATTTTTGCATATATCAGGAACGTATTCATCGCATAATAAAAGGACTTACTATAGATTTCTTGAATTATTTATTTGTTAAGGAGATGAATCATTAGTAGGCGATGACATATGTTGACGTATACGGAAGCTATAATTTGCATAAGTTGTTTTTTTTTTCGTTTATTCATATAGATTTTGCACCCACGCGAATTTATTAATATTCCAATGTTTAATCTTGTATATTTTTGTTATTAGTCACTGCGGAAATTACATTTTCGTTCCTCCCCTTCGTTAATAACCTCTATTTGTTTTTAGGAGGATAATTTTCTTATTTTTCCAACCGTGTCATAATCTTTTTTTATTTCTTCCTAGAGAACTTTTGCTAATTATTTATTGTTAAAGTTGGCAGAGTTCATTTTATCCGAAGAGGGAAATCCTGTTTTCTTTAATAGAGGCCACTTTAAACGCCTATTTGCTCTGAAATTTCTTAAGATTTCTGCCGTTAAGTGTTTTCAATGAGATTTTAAAAAAATGAAAGAAAAGTCGAAGGTCTTCTGTAGGCAGGATAATGCCACGGCAGTCAGAGCGCCGGTTTTCCTTTAAAATGTCTGCAAGTCAGATTTCAATGTCTTAAAACGAAAAATTTAACAACGCATTTTGAAAAAAGGTCAGTTCTAGTTTCCTTTTCTTTGTAATGATTACTCTCTAAACTTTATTTCTAAACTTTATCAAGATCCAAATTCGTGCTTTCTCAAGAGAAACGATAACCGGATTAGTTTTAAATAAAACCATTTTTATTTTCAGAATAAAATTGTGTTCAATAAATAAACTCTTTTGCGCATTTTCTGATCTGCAAGAAAAGCTTGCAACTCTTATTGGATTCAAACTTTTTAACTGCCAAAGTTTATTGCATTTATCTGGGTTTCAAAGAACTACACTTTGGTATCAATAAACGGATTGTTGAGTATGGTAACAATAGTAAACGGTGCAATTTGCCTCTGCTAAGCGGGATTTCTCTAAGGAGCACGATATTTTAAAAAGTCCTCGCAAGAAAACAGTGTTACAAATACTTTCAGAAGTGGTTTGATAAAACTCCAGCATGTTTTGCAGTATGATGCTCAAGAAGTTGTCGAAGGTAGAAATGTGACGGAGCACCATTTGGTTGAAATATGAAATTGTGATAGCATGTCCAGGTGTAACTTACTAATTTCTTCCGCAAAACATTAGGTAGACGGCAATTCAAACAAAACTTTAAAGGTATGCTTGCTTTTTAATATAACGAATCTTCATCGCTGCAATGATAATAACGGGTTTTGCAAAAGTTCTGTTAGACATGTGAGAACCTCCGCAAAAATGACATGTCTATGTGTGATGCAGTTAGACACCATTTTTATTGTCAGAATTGATTTTGGTGTATACACAATGCATATTAATCGATGTAACCGCCATCGGCGGCAAGCACACGCTCTAGGCGAGGTCTAAAGGTCCGACAAACGTTACGGGTGTAGTCTTTCTTTATGGCGATCCACACGCGGTTCAGATGCTTTCAGCTGATCGGCGTTGTTGTGACGGATCT
Source organism: Rhysida immarginata (assembly GCA_023313115.1). Classification (NCBI taxonomy): domain Eukaryota; kingdom Metazoa; phylum Arthropoda; class Chilopoda; order Scolopendromorpha; family Scolopendridae; genus Rhysida; species Rhysida immarginata. The sequence continues at coordinate 1,860,299 of JAHWFO010022496.1, forward strand.
TGCAGGCCTTGCTCTCGATATGCGAACACACGCTATAGTCAAGAGGGTTGAGGTCGCGCGACTGAGGAGGCCAAAAGTCCTTAGACCAGAAGTTCATGTTCTTGAATGGACTTGGCACTGTGGGCCGGACACCGTCCTGTTGAAAGACGTAGTCCGCATTCCTCGTCACCTTTTTCACCCAGGGCAGAACGTTCTTGGTCAAGATGTTCTTGTAGTCGGCCGCGGTAAGCCTATAACCGGTCGGGAACCAGATTGGCGGCATTTTCTTACCATTCGACGCCACGACGCCGAGCATCATCACTGAGGCCAAGTGCTTGGTTGTAGTCACGTAGCGGACCTCAGAGATGTCCTGCCCGAAGCTGACCACGCGGTCCTTCTGCTTGTTGACGACCGGGTCGACCGTGAAGGTTTTTTCATCAGAAAAGATGTCAATGCGATTGCCTGGCTCTTTCAAGTCGTTGAGAAGGCGACGACAGCGCTCCTGACTTTTTTCTCGCATGCCATCCGTCAGCAAAGGTCTTGCCACGCGCCTCGAACTCTTTCCACCCTCTTCCTTGATGGATCTGGACACCGTGGCCACAGAAATTTTTTTCTTTGTGAACTGTTATTTTGAGAGTCGGGTCACGTTCGAAGGCTTTTCTGACACCCACACGATTGATTACGCGAGGTCTGCCTGCACGTGGACGATCTTTGAGGTCTTCCCTTTCTTCAGCCTCTCTGCGACTCTGTGGACAGTCATCTGGCTGACGTTGAGCTGCTTATCGTTGGAGCGCAGAGATCTCTATTATTTTACACAATATCCTTGCATCCGGATCGCATTCATTCCACATATATACGTTTACATTATGGTAACGCCCACGTCTTCAATAGCATTTGCTCCGTGGATGCTTCCACCCCCCCCCCCCCCCGATATCGACGCATCCGCAAGTGTAACAGAACTTTTTCAAAACCCGTAGAACAGCTACAAGAAATTCATGTAACCACTGCAGTCATTTGTAAATGCCATGGATTAGACAGATACAAATAAGCTGAATGAAAAAAAAAAAAAGGACGCACGGGGTTTTCTCTTAACGTCGATGTAACTTGTACATCCGTATAAAAATATTCAATTCTCTTCACTTAAAATGCAGACAACCGCGTCTTAGAGACGTTTATTATTTTTAACAGTTAAAATTATCGATTCAAAGTCGATTTGCACATGCTTTTGCTGTATGTATATCGCCGTATCGCACAGACTTACCAAACAAAATAATGCTATTTACATTTGCATCGTCAAAACTGGTGTATTTAAACAGATTTTGAAAACTAAAGGGAGCATCTTAATTTAGAACAACCAGTTATGAATTTCTTAGCGAAAAATGAGAAGCAATCCCATTGTAAAAATAAATCCGAATTTTAAGTTTTGTACTGTTTTTTTGTTGTGGATTACAGTTTTACAGTTTTGTTGTGGATTAATCTAATATCTTCCACTTTTTTTTTCACATTACATTTAATAATAGTTCCTCCCCCTTACTATTTTGCTTTATTTTTAGCAATTCCTGATTTTGTTTAGAATGAATGCTTAACGTATCGCAATGTGTACATAATTGAATGTGGTGAGCCTATAACGTGAACATATCGAATTGCCCGAGTAAAATAATGGGAAAAGCCAAACGAAAATCAAGAATGAATTTTCACAAATTTTGGAGGATGAGATTATAAGGGAAGGCATGAGGGAAAACAAACCTTATGTAGAATAGATTTTCAACAAATGAGTCAGTCCAGCTATTGCCAGTCAATCTCTTCATCCATTTAGCAGCTAAATCTATTTTCGTGATTCAGTAAAGAAAGGAATTGCTGTGTATTAGATTTATATTGAAATTTTGCAATACCTATCCTCGTTTTTATATTCCTATTATATGCAGGTCGTTTCATTCTACTTCAAATAAATGTTTGTGCTATTAGGTGTTTTTAAGGATAATAAAAAGGAAAAAAGAAAAAAAAACTTGCCGCTTTTTTTTTTTTTTTTTTTTTTTCTATTCTTATTAGGCTTTTTGTGCACGTGTTTACTTTGTATTGTCCTAATACCCAAAGGCTTTATGTGCATGTATTTTTTTTGTATTGTCCTCAGTCTATCTTAAGAAATGAAGAACATAGCTTTACAAACAACTTTTTATTGGAGAAACGGCTAACCAAAAAAAATATGTATTGTAAAGCTTCTGTCTTCATTAATCGACACAATAGAAGGACTTTTCACAACTGTACCTTAAGAAACCTTCAGGCATAAGATTTCCGATGCCCTTATTATTAACTTGATTGAAGACATCAGAACTAATGAACGAAAAAAGAAACTACGAAACGAGAGTTTCTATATGCATTCTCTGGTTTATAGGGACCTCCGAATAAAATATTAATTACCCTCACTACAGTGGCTAAAAGTAAAACTGGAGAGATTGTATATTGTATAATTTTATTATTATTATTATTTTCATAAACAAAACAATCCCTCAATGAAGTCGCTCATTCCGAAAAGGTCACATGAATTCACATAAGTAAACGGGAGGAAAGGGCCATGTGTATGTTTATACACATGGCTGAAAGGGTCTTATCTCAACGAAGAGACACCAACCTCTTGAATTTCCTGCCAAAATCTAAAAAAAAATATTCCAACTCGGACGTCAAAACCATAAGCCGCGATATGATTGGTCACTGAAAAGCCAACACTCTCTGGAACGTATTTGAGGCTGCGAATAAAGCAGTTCAAAATGCATGATTTCACGCGTTATCCCTACTACCATAAAAAATAGGAATAGCCTATTAAGATAGATGTATTTTGTTGTAAATTGAATATTATTATTATTATTATTATTATTATTATTATTATTATACAGTCCCTCCACTTTATTTTTATTATTAATGATAATAAGTAAATATTTTAAAGCAAGTATATTTACTGCAAAATATATAAATATTACTAGGAAGTTCATTTCAGATGCGTATGGGCATTTCCTTCGCGCTGTCTGTAGTTGATTCTTTCATTGGATTGTGTGATTTGGTTATAAAGGCACTCTAGTTCGGGCTGACTTAAATGCACCCCTGGTGTTGAATATCTTAGCTATAAAGTGCACCCCTGGTATTGAGTATATTCGCTATATAATGCACCCAAGCTTGTGTAGTACATAGAATATTGCAAAATACAACTATTGCTACGAAAAATAATTATATAATGTTCTTTTGAGTGTATTCTATCACAAACAAAAAAAATGTTTTTTAAAGAAATAAAAAAAAAAAAAATTAAGAACAGCAATATTAACACGGACTTTCATTTTAAATGGAGGGGCTGCAGTCCTTAAAAGAGCCGTCACTGATTCGAACTCTTTTGACTCCAACGTAAGGCGACAAATTCTGAAATCGCTTCACCTATCTTGAATAAATAAAACCAGACTGTCACGTTTGCTTGAGTGTTTTTAAACCACATAAAAGGTGACGCTAATGCATGGAACATTTGCTTCGAAGTTTTATCATAGATGAAATTTTAATTTCACCGACATTGATTTTTTTTTTTTTTTTTTTTTTTTTTTATAAAACTGCGTTGGATTGGTATGCTTAATTTAATTTTAATGATTAAGAAATTCATATACTTGAGCTTTAAATTAATTTAACCGGTGTTTGAACCTATCGCAGTTGAATGTAGATTAAATATTAATTTTAATTTGAGTTATTGACTATTAAGGTCCGTCTCAAAAGTATAGAGACTTTCGTAAATTAAAGAAAACTTTCCATACGAGGATGTCACATGAAAACAAAAAATATACACATTTTATTCGCATACTAAACAACATAATCCTAGAATTTCAGGAGAAATTTATTTTTCGTTCATTGAAAAAAAAAAACAAATCAACATTTTATTACAAAAAAGGTGTCTTAAAAGTATAGAGACTCCCCTCGAAAGAGAGTCGGTATGGACCAATATGCAAATGTTTTAAAGCAAATGTTAAAATTTTACATTAAATCGGTTATTTAAACTGTATGTGAATGAATGAAAATGTCAATTTTAAAAGTGCCACGTGGAAGAGACCTCACTCAAGATGAGATCAGTGAAATTTGGCTGCTGAAGGCCTCAGGTAGTACAGTTCAACAAATATGCAAGAAAATTGGAAGATCCAAGTCTGTGGTCCACAAAGTAATTCCAGAACAACGAATATCTACAGCGCAGAAGAGGACAGGACGATCAAAAGCGACCAGCGATCGAGATGATCGCAGGATCATTCGCCTGGCTACCATTGGAAAACTGTCACTGAGAGAGATATCACATGAACTCGTGTGCAATTTATCCAAAGACCCTGTTCACCGACGGATCAAAGCTGGTGGCAACTTAGTGTACTCTAAAAAAACAGAAACGACCACCACTGACACACCAGAACTAGATTGCACGATTGCATTGGGCCAAGGAGCATATGTACTGGACTGATGAATGGAATCAAGTGATTTTTTTCCGATGATAAAAGTGGAATTTAGATGGGCCGGATGGTAATGCTTACTACTGGCATGATATGAGACGAGAACCAAAGGAATTTTACAGCAGACAACAAGGAGGTGGGGGTGTGATGGTTTGGGGAGGCTTTACGTTCAATGGTACTACGAGTTTAGCGATTCTTTCTGGAAGGCAAAATTCTCTGAAATATCAAGAGACTTTAAGTTATCATTTGTTGCCATTTCTGCAGAATCTGGTTGGAGAAAAAGGCATTTTTCAACAAGACAATGCCAGCATTCATAGATCACAGGCAACAAAGGAATGGTTCGATGCAAACAATTTAACCGTCATGAAGTGGCCAGCGGGAAGCCCAGATTTAAACCCAATAGAAAATCTATGGGGCATCATGACATGCACTGTTTATGCAAATGGGCGACAGTTTTCGACTGTTGTGGAGTTGCAGGATGCAATTGAGACATGCTGGTACAATCTATCACCAGATCTGCTTCAACACCTAATCACATCGATGAAAGATCATGTATTTAAACTAATCCAGTGTAACGGGAACAGTATTTAGTTTTAAAAGCAAGTTTTCTTGGCAAGTCTCTATACTTTTGAGACTCCTTATTTTGTAATAAAATGTTGATTTGTTTTATTTTTCAATGAACGAAAAATAAATTTCTCCTGAAATTCTAGGATTGTTATTTAGTAAGCGAATAAAATGTGTATAATTTTTGTTTTCATGTGACATCCTCGTATCGAAAGTTTTCTTTAATTTACGAAAGTCTCTATACTTTTGAGACGGACCTTATGTAAATTAAAGGGTTTACTAAAGAACATGTAAACGGATAACTAAAGAACATGATCTTTTTAATTAATAAACATTGATGGGTTTTGAATATACGATAAAATGCGATATTCAAAAAATTAAAAAAAAAAACAAAAAAAACTTGAAGATAAAAGTGTAAATTATGAGATTTCTGTGTATTGATTTCTCGGTAAGTGGAAAACGTAGACTCGTCAAGATTTTCAGGAACTCAAACGCTGAAGTTAAAAAAAAGCGCTTCATTACGTGGAAAAAGCGCTTCATTGGCATTACCTGAAACTCGCAGGGAAAAAACATTTCTTATGAACCCGGCGGAGAAAGAGTTTACATTTAGTAGTATGTTCATTTTAGTCAATTTTATTTCACTTGGAAGCATTACGTATATTCAGGCATAGAAATAAAGTATGCTTTTTGACTGTTCATACATTTGAATGGAAGAACTGCCCTCTTTTGTGATTAATCGAAATTCATCCGATTTTTCAATCCGCATCGAATAGGTTTCCTCGAATGAATTCATCAAAGATCCAATTAATGCAGAGGTTAAGTAAGGTTTCTCCATGTTGATATACGGTTTTAAACAACTTTCATCTTCTCGTATTAGACGAAATTAAATCGCACCTGGTTAAAAGTTTTATGAGATAAAACATTGTCTGGGTTCTGAAGAATTAAATTAGATCTGAAGGTAAGGTTAGAGTGTGCCTTTTCACCATGGAATCATATCATCGAAGAGTTTATTCTCCTCGCGTTTCAACATATAGTTCACTTAGAAGTCAAAATGAATGATTTTTTTCTACTGAAAAGTGTGGGGAAAATGCTATATACCATTTTAAACGAATATAAGCCCCCCACCCCCCAAATTTTGAATTAAAAAAACATTTCATACGATACATTTTATTTGAATTACTGTTCTCAATTTAATGAACAATCTAAGTTAAAAAAAAATCAAAACATCAAATGGAATTTATTATTTCATTAACATCAGATAAAATGTAATATTGTTCATTATTGTAAGGCCAAAAATTGTATACTGATTAATCATTAGACTGCATCACTTCTGCTTGTCATCATCACTGTAATTGTCACTACTTTTTATAGAGTGTGTATAGAGTGTGAGGAGTTTGCTCCAAAAACAACAAGGTTGTCACCTAGCGACAAATGCGCGAAAAAACTTGCGGGAATCAAGTGTAATCATTAACACGTATTGAAATGAAATTGGACTTGGATTTGGGAAAATAAAAGAAAATGATTCCTTTATACTGAGCAATTTGAGGAAAGAAAAGGATTAATTTGTGAAAATGTATTTGATTTCCGCGAAAGATAAGAAGGAATTAAAATATTAGCTTATTTTAACGTAAAACGAATGTTAATCAATGTTAGCTCTTTTTCGCTTCTTATATGCTACCTTCATCCATACATGCTGTTACCTATTCAAAAAAATGTTTAATCTGATGAGAAATATTCTCGAAAAAGTTAATTTATTCCTGTTCTGTGTAAACTTTTTTTTCTTCAATTTACTTCTATCATTTGGATCACCTTCTTCAAGACTTATTAATTGTATTTTGTTACCATCATTTTTGATCATCTTCGACCTTTTTCAAGTTTAAATTCAATAGTTTATTGTATTACTATTATCTCCATCTTCTCCCATAATTGCATCGTTTTCATCAAGTTTATTTCCATCTATCGACAAGACAGTTTTTCAAGATTGGTGACTTTATATTTATTTATTTTTTTTTTTTTTATATATGTTTACGTTTTTTTTCCACATTAAAAGAAGAATATCAATATTTTAATTTAATGTTACTCAACCATCAAATAAAATAGAAATAAAAGTTAAAAAAAGCAATTATAGGAGTTTATTAAGAAAAGGGTTAAAAAAAATTTTATATTAAATATTAAATCAAAATTCTATTAAAGATCTCAATAGCTAGAAATCATATTTCTGGCGTTTGTAAATTTAAAATTGAAAATTTTAGGTACAAACTCGTCTGTGCAGTTATCCACTTCATTAATAAAGAAAGAGATAAGTCAAAAATTAATTTTCCCCTTTAATGGAAAATTCATCAAAAAGAAAGTACAGAGAGGAAGGAAGTTTATTATATCTGATATTTTAACTTACAAGTAAATGAAAATAAGATTCTAACTCATTTATCTAAAAATAAAGAGAACAAACTAGAGGAAGTCTTACTGCTGAGTGAAGAAAAATTTTTTAGATGTTGTCAAAGACATAAAATGTGTATTTTCTAGAACCTGACTATTAGATGTAAAAATCCACGGTTTCTTTTTTTTTTCCACAGATTAAAATTAAAAAATGATTATTAGAAGCCCTTTTTAAGATCTGTTGTGAGAACGACTAGACGAAGCCATTTCAACTAAATTCGCTAATTATCTGGAAGTACGAGCTTCCTAGAAAGTTTAAATAGATTCTCAGAAAATTAAAAAATTCCCTTTGAAATGTTTTTCTGCGGATAGAAGCATTTAAAACAGATGATAGAAACGGATTCAACCCGTCCCGAGCATGCATTCCTGCGCCTACGCTGAGAATCCTTTCCCGTACATTCTGTTCAAAAAACGCCACCAGTTAGCGTTCTGCACAACTCCTCACTAGAGTGCCTATAATAAAGCAACTTATTAAGCAAGTTAATAAAGCAAGTTATTATAGGCACTCTACTCCTCACACTCTATAAAGCAACTGCTAATTTTACGATTTGATTTTGTGGAAAAAAACATCTTCATTTATAGGGACCCACACAGCATTATGCTTACTTGTATTCTATTTTTACAGTAATTCAAAATAATAATAACCTAACCTAACCGCTCATTTATAAATGCACGGATTTAACAGCGGATTTTGATCACTGGAACTTCAGTGTCTGATCTCTAGGTCATAACGTTTGCCATGAACTTAAAATGTGTATAATCTATTTTTTTTTCTATGAAAGTTATAAAAACAAACAAGTATTCTGCTTTAGGTGTTTTGTGTGTATGCACTGCGCTTGTAAAATCTGCCTAATCTTGTTTTGAAGGCTAAGATGACTAATTTTTCTGAAAATGGTACAATCTGTAAAATCGCTGATAGTAATGTTATAGAAAGTCGCCGCAGTGTATTCAGTTGTAAGCACGACTTTTATAGTTTTTGAACAGTGAAAACTAATATTTACAAAAGTCGAAAACGAACATTTTCCATAGTTATATCTAAAAATTATTTTTTTCTCAGTTCGATTCGATCTCTCTTGAATTTAATGCTTTTATTTTATTGAAGTCTGGCTATATGACATCTGTATTTTTATTGTTTGATATTTTTATGAGTTTTTACATTAAAAGTTTTCATCGATTCAACAGGAGTGTCTCCACCCCATCGTATGTTTTTAAGGCCGTTGCTCCACTCTGCACTCGTTCCGTAGTACAGTACTTTCATGAAAAACCGAGGGAGGAGAAGAAAGGCAGCAAATGCATGAACTTGCTTCTATTATTAATTCAAAAAGGTTAACCTATTCTAGATGTTGAATAAAGAAGTTGAAGCGCATAAGGAGATAAAGGAGGCGGCGGCCGAATGTGAAGTGACGAGCCGTTGCCTTGGTAACTCATCCGACGCGGCACGTGACGCACTCGATAGAACGGATGACGAAAAGGTCAAATGGAATTAATGAACAGATTCTCACACACAAGTTATTGCATTTGCCACCTAACAAGGAATCGGCCTTATTCAATTCAGAACAACTCGATTAACGAGTTTTTGTTAAATCTCGTTGCTTTCATTGGTCGTTATCAGAACAGCATTGAAGTGTTTAAACCTCTTCAAATTGGTCTTGAATAGCTCTTTTAAGTTTGTCTCGAGAGATTCGGATAACGGACGATTGAAAATGTTTTCTCAAAATCACACACTAATGATTTTAAACTCATTACTAAAACTTTTTAAGCATAAAAAAGAAACTAGATTTCCATATAAGACAAAACGGGAAAAAGTTTGGCTATTTATTTTCAAAGATGTTTTTGAATAAGATCTCCTTCATAAAATGTTTTCTTATGAAACTGATTAATTTTGAACAAATATTTAAACGCATAAGGAGATAAAGGAAGCGGCAGCAGAATGTAAATGAGCCGAATGATATAGGAATAAGTCACCGTATTAAAAAATCTTAAACTTTGTGAAAAATGAAAGTGTAATCTGAAAAAATGCGATAGTCAGTGTTGCGATTTCAGAATTTTGAATGATCTGGTTGATAACATTACTGTAAAGAAAGTGATCCTCATCCGAAATTTACAACCGAATCCATTGCTTTCTCATTTGCCTTGATTCATTCAAGTTACAATGTTCAAGCTTTTGACTTTAATCTTTTCTTCATTGTGGAAAGTAATTAAGATAGGAACATCCGTAAAATAAACTCTTAAAAACTATATCTGCAAATATCCATACCTACAGTTACAAAAAAAATATACAAATAAAAAAATTAAGCATACATTCTTAAAGAATAGCTCTCAAATGTTCTGTGAGGGTTTTATCCTACGCCATACCTCAGCTGTTCAAATTATTGATGAAAAATAGGAAAGAGAATTCCACAGCCTGGATTCGAACCAGGAACCTTTGGCTCGAATCCAGGCTGTCGAATTTTCTTTCCTATTTTCATCAATACATTTTTACTTTAAAAAATGCACTTAAAAGTAAAAAGTAAAATTAAGTGTGGCAACACGTTTATTTTATTATGCAGCGTTTTCATTTTATTTTACAACTAGCTGTTTTACCCGGCGTTGCTCGGGCTCCTTTTGGATGAAATTAGGCAATTTTGAATGTGAACTTTCAGTGAAAATGAACCCATAAAAAAGGTTCGCTTTTTAGCCATTTTTTCCAAAAGGCCGAGCATTCATTAGCCATTTTTTTCAACAGGCCTTATATTTGTTACCCATTTTTCATTGTAGGCCTAAGATTTGTTAGCCCTTTGCCACTGTAGGCCTGACTTTTTCAGCCATTTTTTTAACCCTTCGGCCTAACATTTTTCAGCCCTTTTTAACAATAGGCCTAACAGTTTTTAGCCATTTTTTTCCAATTGGCCTAGCCTTTTTGAGGCTTTTTTAGCTGTTGCCTATTTTCCAATTTAGCATTTTTTAACCTTTTGTTTCAGTCGCCCTAGCATTTTCCATTTTTTCGTTTAGTACTAACAGCACTGCAATTTAAATAAGAAATGTGTGCGTGCCTCGTCTAAGCTTCATGACGGGCACATACTCCAAGCCTTTTCTCTTAAATTCTAAAAGTATGTGTTTTTCGTCTTGGGCTCGTCATTTCCGAAAGTGTGATATATTTCATGCCTGTTATTGCCAATTAAAAATTTTAAAGGGGAGGGTTTGGTCTCTACATTCTCGAAACTGTTAGTCCGAATTCAATGCCATGCTTATCAGGTGAGCTCAGGTAGGAACTCGTACGAATATCATAAGCAGAATTTGAAACTGTTGAAGCATTCTCGAGGTTTCGTCGGACATACAGATGGGCAGTCAAACAGACTCCCAAACAGAGCGAAACCAATTTATGCTTTTCAGCATATCATAATGTTTAGACTAAATTTATGTCCTGCATGCAGCACCATGAATAAAATAATTGTAATTTTCCGAATGTATTTTTTCTTTGTCTCAAATTTCAAGTTCTTTTCCTGAACTGTCAATTAGCTTCAAAAGATGGCGTCGTTTATTCTACTCTAAAAATACTAATCTCGTTACCTGCGGGAGAGGTTTTTCATTGAACCTAACGCACATATGGTGCGAATCTGAGTTCAAAAGTTTTAAGAACCTGTTCAGACATACGCTGAATTTTCTGAATATAAAGAATGAAAACAGGATCTCAACACTTCAAAAAATTTAGCAGAAAAGAGGATTAAAATATCATAAAGCAACCGAATGCACGATGGCGTAATGGCCGAAATCTTCGGAGGAAAGGGAAGGATTTAGGATCCTAAGGACGTGCGAGTTAAGCGCCATCCAATGGCAAATTCCGTCAGTGGGCAAACAGTCAAACAACAAACGTAAAATGAATTTTATATAAAAGATTAATATTGTTTAGAAATCTCATGTAGGCAGTGCTCTTCCTCTTGCTTTGAAGGTCAAATGTGCCCAATTTCATTAAGTTCGGAATAAAACTGAAGATTTGTATAAGGGACATACAAATAAACATAAATATATACATGCATACATATATATATACATACATCCATACATACATCCATTTTTATATATTTATGGATTTAATATTAAACGCGCCGCCATACGTTTACTTTTTTATACTTTTAAGTGCACTTTTTAAAGTAAGCGTTTGCTTAAAAACTGTTTATTTGTAATTTTATTGTTATATGTTTATTATTAAGTTTAAAGCCATTTCCGGTTGATCCTTTAATTGAAATGTTATACTCTATCCAACGAAAGTTGGAGTGGGCGTGTCCAGTTAAACTTCCTATTTCAATTGTTAGACATTGTTGCAAAGTAGAATCAACAATGTCTAACAATTGAAAATAGGAAGTTTAACAGGATACACCCATTCCAACTTTCGTTGGACAGAGTATAGTAGAAATGAAAAAGTTTTTTAACAAATATTTCAAACGAAATTCATGTTTGGGAGTTAACATTGTTCTTCATTCTTAACAATGGTCAACAATAGGCAGCCTTTAAATCTTTAATAGTATTTTTTAAATTCCGAAACTATCATATGTTGTCATCGAAACTTAGTTATTATACCGATTTCAAACCTTTAGGTGTTGAATTGGATCAAAACCCACATGCAAAATTTGACCCAAACATACAAAGTGTGAAGTTAAGTAAAAGTGTATAAAATATTCTATTTGAAAAGGCCTTTTATAGAATCTGCAAGAAAAAAATTTTCATAACAACTTTCGGATGTTCAGTCATAACAGCTTGGCTTTCCAGAATGTTTCGACGAGATAATTCATAAATTCTGAAGCCAAAACACTGGCTATTTCGTTCTTTATTTGTTTATTATTATTATTATTTTAATTATTAACATAGGGGTCCCCCAAGGTAGTCCCTGGGACCTCTACTTTTTATTTTGTTTGTGAATGATGCTTTTGATATTCTTGAAGATAAAGGGTTAATGTTTGCCGATGATACGAAGATTTTTAATATCATCAAGCAAAGGAGTGACTGTAGGGTTCTCCAGAATCTCGTTGATTCTTTTGCACGATGGTGCACTAGTAATAAACTTCAGTCTAATGTTGATAAAACAAAAGTATTGACTATTACCAGAAAAGCCAATCCAATTGAATTTTCTTATAAATTGTGTGATTCTGAAATCAAAAAAGTTAAATGTGTGAAGGATCTTGGTATCTTTTTGGATTCTCAGTGCAGATTTCATAAGCACATTGATTATGTTATCGGTAGCTGTCTGAAGCGAGTTGGGATCTTGTCCAAAATCGCAATAAGAATTAAAAGTTCTGATGTGCTTATTTTACTTTTTAATATCTATATTATACCAATTATTAGATACTTGATTATTGTATGAGGGAATTGTGCTTTTTCCTCCATGCAAAGACTAAAAACTATTTATAGTAGATTTTATCTTATGCTTTTTCAAAGATTTGGTAGTATTACGGAGAATTATTCTTTTATAATCATGTCTGAACGAACTGGAATCCCTGACCCAATGCTAATTTATAAAATTGAATGTTTTAATTTTATTAACAATCTTTTAAATGGTAAAATTTGTGCTCCTGAAGTACTTGAATGTTTGAATTTGGATTGTTCTAGACGCTCTAGAAAAAAGAAATTATTTAATGTTAAGTCTAAATTAGGCTTTATTAATAGTATGATTACTCAGTATAATGAATTTTGATGTCTTGATACTGATTTTTTCTCTTTCTGAATGTATTGTATAAATTTGTTTTCTATAAACTTTGATTCTTGGTTTTGATGTTCTATTCAGTGTTAAGCCTTTTGGCATTTTATGTATTTTAGGAAACCTTTGTTTTGGCTTTTACAGCTGTTTTATGAGATTCCTTTTCCTTTTTGGAATAAAGTTATTGATTGATTGATTATTATATTATTATTATTATTATTATTATTATTATTATTATTATTATT
>JAHWFO010022496.1:1873663-1891231 GCA_023313115.1 Rhysida immarginata
TATTATTATTATTATTATTATTATTATTATTATTATTATTATTTTGTTATTGTTTCACATTTAAGATTTTGTACTTATTAATATTAATCGTCCCTTCTCTTTTCTACACTGTAATTACGAAATGTTTGAAGAACTGTTCAGTTTCCTAACTTCTGTGTGAGGGAATTAACCGTTCCTGTTTAAAAATAATTGTTACATATATTTGTAAATATTTTAAGCTGCATAAGAATATATTCAAGAAAAATGTTTAAGGGTCAACGTTTTCATTATTTCGTTTTTAAAATATAGTCTAACTCCGTTATTACAAATCCGGTTGATACGAATTATTATTATTATTATTATTATTATTATTATTATTATTATTATTATTTATTTTAATTACTCTGGATGACTTAAAAAAAATAGCGTCTGGCTTCTCTCCTAGTTCAGTGTAGCTCCTTTGGTTACTTCTTGGACGAGTATGGCAGTGAAAGCATTGCTTTCCGGACCGCACACTCGTTTTGTTTTTCCCTATGCTGTTCGATTGTCGATGCATTGATCAGAATACGCACTATTCACAGCCCTATTCAATGCATCTTGATTTCTTCTCACGGAGGAAACCTTAAGCATGAAGGACATTGTGGAGAATTGTCGAAACGGAAATGAAGATGACGAATCTGAAAAAGCAGAATGATGACGAACAGATAGAAAGATCTGCGCCATCTAACAAAGTATCTTGTTAACAATAATTGGCTTCATAAGAATTGTGCATATCAAATTTCTTTCATTAAAAGTACACTTTGTCTTTTCAGTCTTCATATTAGAAGTAAATTCTTTCATATCTTTAGAAAGCCTCGTTTTTCAATCCTTAAGAAAAATTCCGGTGTGCTGGAAATGAAATTGCAGTTATTTGCAATTTGACAAACCTGCAAATAAACTGAAAAGTGTTAAAAAAAAAATCTCAATTTTTAAAAAATATATAGAAACTATTTTTGAATTTTTGCGCCCTTTTTATAGGGGAAGATTAAGCAATTTTTACAAACCCTCTGTTGTGTTTGTGTGAGGTGTGTGAAATTTTTCTTTGACAGAATTGAGATGCAATTTCAGAGTTGCATACAACGAATTTAATTTCTTAACATGTATAAGATTTAATAATTTAAGTATTCAGTCATAAGCACTTCCGTCTTAATTGTAATCGTGTCCTCTCTATATCTTTAACGTGTGAGAAAGAGATTCAAATAGTATCAAAAAGTGCACGCTAATCTCGGAGAGGTCTCGTTAAAATTTAAAGGTTTCTGCTTTTCTCCCGGCTTTGTTAGAAACTCCTCCGTGTTCGTGGAAACGGAAAATTAAAATCTTTGCGTCGTTCCAAGTTTAAATCGATCCGTGGAAAAATGACTTGCTGGATTTTTGTCAACAACTTTACAGGTAATTTTTTTTTTTTAAGTTAATACGGAATTAAAATATATTCCGTTATCTTTTTCATCTGTCGTTATCGTATCAGATATAGTGTAAAACGCTTTAAAAGATTTGGCTATTTACGTAGCGCCTGTAATAAAGATAAAACGAAAGAATATGAAATATCATGGGAAAGTTGTTTAGGAATAGTCTTATGGTACAATATCGAGCGTTAACAATCCCATTATCATGTAAATGTAGGTTGGTTTCAGCCCATTATCATGTAACTCTACATTTCGATCGTCCTCGACAGACAGCATTAAAACGAGACAACGAGTTTCCGTTTATAAAGGTGTAAGATCGTCAAAAACATGCTCTTGCACTTCTCCTAGACTATGCTCAAAATATGATAATCGACTGAGAAATTTGGTGGTTCATGTCACCATAATGTCGACTCATTTTGCGTGATGTTCATAGTTTGCGTGTTCATGGTTTCCAAATGGACGACGAGAATGGTAACGGCGGTTGTAATACACGTTCAGATACAAAACCTCATCTTCTGTTAACAGAAGAAACAAATATCAAAACAAATTATAATGAGGGTGAAGAAATATATTTATTGCAAGTAAATGTTTTTTTTAATAATTTTTCCTTCAACTTTAAGTAAAGATTAATAAATAATTTCTATTTCGCACGCGATTAACGCTGGAAAACCTGAATTTTAAAACTAGTCACGCAACAGCTGCATTGGCATGCCACTGGGAAGCTTTTATATACTTTGAACTGGTTTATATACAGCGCTCAAGTTTATCTATTTTCATCCGTTTTATGTGCACGTTAAACATTTACAGACGAAACCCAGGGATTCTATGCCTCTGTTGCCACGCTTGTTTACCTGCATCGATTTGGATTGGAGCGCTCCCTTCACTCATCCGTCTCTGACAGTCGAGTTCTTTACCAGAAAGAACCAACAAGCAGTATCAGTTAGGAATGGAGGCTTAATTTCTATGATAATAATAGCGTCTGAATTTCGTGCAATTCCATTTATGATAGCGTTAAGACCACAGTCGATGTTTGATCAGTCGATGAGGCGGGAGAACGAGAAATCCATTCACTGCGTGTAAAACCCAAAAGCTTCTGTATATCATAGAAGTTCAGACTTCAGGAAACGAGGGTGAGTAATCTGCTCATGTTTAACTTTTTTTTTCTTTTTATAAAGAATAGTATACTATAATAATTCTACGAGTGTTATAAAAAAACTGCTTGGAACTAAACGAGGAATTAGTTAACAACAAGCGATCAATTTGTGAAGAGTAGTTTTATGGATTACGCCTATTGCTGATTCACCTCAATATTGGAAGTTAGATAAGGACAACTCTTATCATATTCAAAGACAGCGTAATCCTTTGTTAAAATAATGTTTCCACAAAACTGAAAAGGGAAGCTAGGGAATAAACAGTTTAGCTTATATCTCACTTTGATTTATGGTTTGCGATTGCTTGGATTCATTTATTACTGAAATTTCTAACAGGATACTTTTAAAGTAGTTCGTAGATAATATTTAAAGCCCATCGGTTATACTTACTTTGTCATTGTATCTTTAAAGTTTTCGTATAATTTTAATTCCAAATCTGCCTTCATTTTTGATCATGAGGTTGCATTTTTCTCGTTATAATAAAGGCTTTTGGAATGTTGCTCTTGACACAGTAACCGGTATCTTTTGAACTAACATTTCCATTGGATGCAACTTCTCGATGATTCATTGTAAGATGTTGAATGAAATTTATAAAAAAAAATTATCTAGGAGGATTTTATGCAGAAATGTTTCCAGAATCCTTATATAAGCTTCATTTATATTACTTAATAAGCAAAAGCTAATAAATAAAGGGAAAAATTCATTTCTCTTGAAAATACGAGACAAAGCAATAACCGGACTGAAAAATTAGCCCAAATACCAACTATAAACATTGCCAAAAGAGAGAAATTCACTAAACGTGAATCTCAGGTACACTGTAAAAAAAAAAAAAAGTATGAAGCTTTAATGTAAAATAATTTTTGAATATCTTAGGAATATCTTTATGCATTAGGAATATCATTATGCTCTTAATGAGTTGTTTTCCATGATATTATACGCTTTGATTTTTCACTAAAAAATTTGCACTGGTAATTATACTCATTCTGGAATTAGTTTTCCCCAGTCAGTTAACCTTTGCCGCCAAAGATCCCTCGATTGCCCGGGCAACGGCCAATCAAAGTACGCTGAAGCTTGCGTGACGTGAAACGGGATTCGTAGGAAGAGAAAAGGAAATTTGTCAGCGTGGGATGCAGAAAGGAAAAAAAATATTTATAAGAATCGAATATTAATACTGCTTTCCTGTTTCATTAGTTTTTGCTTTTATTATAAAGGGAAAAAAGCCAAAACAGGTGCTAACTTTGTTTGTTTTCACTTGTTCTTCATTTTAGTGACACAGTATCACAGGGCTTTTAGAATGACGTAGAGAGTTATTTTTCTCGAAATAAAATTTTAGACACGATCTAATTTCTCATATAGAAAAACAGGAGAAAATAAACGTGCTAACTGAATTTGATACTTTGCTTAACTGCCTTAACATTAAAAAATAAGAAAAACAAGCAACGAAAAAACAAAGTATATATTTTCGAGTTGCGTGGGAGAAAATCGTTTAACTTTAATAATCTGTCGTTTTACTTTGCGTGTAAACGAAAGAAGGGGAGGAAGTATATAAATGTTAGAAAAATCTAGTATCGAGTTAATAAAGATTAAGCTTGAATTAAATGTTGAACTTAAAAGTTGCGTGCAGTCCCAACTAGAACTCTTTGTCGAAGACGGCAAGGACATCCATAGAACTAGTTTTGATGATTCATTTTCTTTCTCTCTTGTAAACCAAAATCGTCTCCTAATAAAACAGGTCTTTCTGGTGATACATGATCTTCCCATTTTGAACTCTACTTCCTCAAGAAATATTTTTCTTGTTTAGGAAACTAGATTTAGCCTCATGTAACATTTCCTTAGAGTTCTCCATGTAAGTTCGCACGCAAAAATCAAATGGAGAAAATTAAATATTTTTATTTAAATATTTTTTTTTAAGAAGGATTCGTGTCAGAATAATAAATAAGCTTTCAAGATTTCATTTTTGTTAAATCGGTTCAGTTTTGTAATCCTTAAAGTATTCATGCCGTTCGTGTCAAGCAATTCTTCACGGTTTAGCAAGGAAATTAGGTTGTAAAATCGAACACGCACCAAAATATATCGTGTAAATCTAAAATTATAATCTGAATGTGGAGGAAATTTTACAATTGACAGTTCATAGTTTAACCATAATCATAGAAGGGTTTAACCTTCTGTGATTATGGTTTAACCTAAGTATTTGCTGTTTTTATTCATTGTCAAAAAGAAAATTGAAACCATTAAAACTATTTCAATATTCAAAATTAACTTCAACCTTTTATCTTAAGTCTCTTAGATCAATTCATTATTGACAAATCAAATTAAGTAAAACAGCAACACTAAAATTAATGCTTCTGAAATATTCTGGAATAAATTAGTTAGGAGGAAAAATCACTAGCCATAAGGAAGGAAAAAACTGAGAAAAGAATTATGAAAAAAAAAAATTCTTACAAAGAAAACGAACTGAAAACGTGTCGAAATGAGCGAATGCAAAATTTCTGAGCGACAGGTGTTCCGTTATTGTGTATGATTTTTCTTCCTGTTTTATTAATTCGGTCGAACAGAAAAACAAAAACATCTATCCATTCAAAATACATTTTTGAGATTCGATTGGCCGTACCCCAGAACGTGTCTGAACATTTGTTTGTGGTTGCGTCTTTTCTATTTATTGTGTTACTTCAGCTGCCATGTGCAGTAGGCGGAGGCCGCCACTTGCTCGCTTCTCGTCCCTCTTTTTCAGTTTCCATCGAGTTCGCCTCGCCCATTTTCATTGCACGTCAGAACTGATCCCAAATCGGCAGTTGATGCATAAGGTACCTATTCATTCATCCGGCATTTATTTCACACTCATTCCCTTACTGTGTATAAGGCACTATCCAAAGATCTGAACGAATGGAGCAACCGAACTAGTTTCCTTGATCCAAATATTAATAATTTCAATTTTTTTAATGTTTGTAAAAATATAAGGTTAATTCCATATTAATAGGGAAAAATACATTGAAGTGTTACTGCAGTCTACGAATTCGTTTGCTTCCTATTTTCTAAATTAACGGTCTTTTTTTTTTCTTCTTCCAATTATTTAAACCTATTCTCCATTCGTGTAATCATTCACGAGTATTAAATAGAAATATGCTAAACATCTTGGTAACATCTGTGTTGTCGTTGTTTTTTTATTTGTATTGTTTTTATGCTGCTGATACGAATCGTATGTTGAACTCCTTTAACAAATAAGGTAAGCTTGAAGCTTATGTGCGCAAAAGGCGTCAAAATCATAATTCGTCACAATCTTTGACGTACTGTGAAAAAAAATTGAAGTGAACATGGAATCCACTATTGCATGATTAAACCGAAATTCCCGTCGGCAATTCATGGCAAAAACTGGAAAGCCGTCAACCTCGACAAATGCAACGTAATCAACGCCCAACTCTATGAACTGGCTATGAACTCGACTTATCGTTAAGGAAGTATGGCAAAAGATCGATGCCGAAGAATTTTGAAATAGTGGACAATAATGAAAATCGATTAACACTACTACTTTTAAGAAATGTTATCGTAAACTAGGGTTTAAAGACTCGTACCTGGAACGATTTGCCATAAATGTGCTTTTGAATAGGTTTCATAATATGCATTATGTGATCAAAAGTTTCCGGAACCTTTACTGCAACCATGATTTAACGAAAATTATTATGATGTTGTGAACTCCCTTTGCTTTTATTACGACCTGTACCTACCCAGGGAATCTTTACACCAAATTTGGTAGATAGCATCAGGAATATTCTTCCATTCTTCCCCGAGAGCATTGATGAGTTCAATATTGGGCGATGTGGCCTAGGCAGTAGTCGTCGCTCCAATTCATCCCGCAGGTGTTCACTGGAATTTATATAGGGGATGTGCAGGCTGCCCATTTCTTCAAACCCTGTCTTCTCTTTCTGCACACACCTTACTTTGTGATAAGGATCGTTGTCATGTTGATAGAGCCACAAGGTATAGGAAAAGTTTCGCTTTGACTTCTAGGAAAAGGACTTTTTGTCCAGGTAACATTTTGACCCTGCCCTGGACTCCAAAATGTATAGGAATTAAGATTTTAGTAAATAGTAAATATAGGCATGCGATAAAAGTGCTATCTAGTAGTGGCAAAACATGAATTTAAGTGCCACATCTTGATCAACTGCACTACATATGCATTAAAAGCTCTATAACTTTTGATCTGGAAAGTTTCGTCATCAAGACCTACAATGAGTTTTCTTTCTCCGCAATTTCAAGACTTCTTTGAACGTGTAGAGTTTGATTACAAAGCATTTCTGCGACATGTACCAACACGTTGGTTATCTTTGTCCTGCTACTGAAAAACTGTTTCGGTGTAAGCCTAAACGTGCAATTTAAATTGTCCCGGAATCGGTCAACGAAAAGTTGGCATCCCTAACAGAGTAGGGATTGTTCAATTCCAAACTCTTACTTATGGCAGTGCGGAATTGTACAAGCTTAAGTTGCAGACCTTATAGTTCTTGCTACTAGAATAAATTGGCCCAATCCAACCAAGAAAACGAGCCCCATATCACGACAACGCTCGTCTGAACTTTTCAATGGATACCCCGCGCAGTCTGTATGAAGCGTTCTCCCAATCAAATCCAAACTAGACATTTGAGAGTATACCAGAATTCCAAAAAGTGTTTCCATTGTTTCATGGTTCGTTTTTGTTGAGCTCTACACCATTCAAAATGTTGATTCTGGCTAACATGTGGACTATGAGCGGCAACGCGACCATAGAAACTGGCGATAGTACTGTACTTGCAAGACTTGGAAGTGGCATTTCGGAATTCTGTAGAAGTTGTTTCAGCTGAAAACTTCCACTTGCATCGTGTGACATGGGCTAGCACTCGATCTGTCATTTTCTTTGGCCTACCACTTCGCAGTTTCATTGACGTTGCTCTTTGAGATTTCCACCGACAGTGATGTCAAATTTTTTTCATACAGACTGCGCGTACACAAACATTTTTTGTACTTATGATGGTACCATGTTGGAAGTCGCTGAGATCTGTTGAGCAGCTGAGATCTATACAGCTGCAAATATGAATTGCATGATTGCAGAAAAGGTATATTTCTATTTATATAACTGCAGGCTGCATGTAAATTGGGGCAAGTGACATTGGTTTGGAAGGGTGTCCAGAAACTTTTGATGACATACTGTAGCTATTTCCCGCCAATTAAATACACGGTCTTAATGTTTTTTAATGGTAAAGTAATACAATTTTGTATAGTTCCCTGTAATGAATTTTAGCCTATAAATAACACGTTTTGCCCACTAAATTTTATAAATTCGACCCAAGTTCTTCTTCAAAAGTTCTTATTTAATAACGTGAAACCATTTACCATTCATTCTATCGTCTATTTCATATTTTACCAAAGTTTTTCTAATTATTTTTTTTCTGTTAATACTGATCGGTTATACGAAAATGTGAAAGTAATCTAGGTCGATTCTAAAAATTAATCTTGAATGGATATATGTGATAAAAAATTAATCTTCAAATGTGATGATTCGTCATTTTTTCATATCTCTGCACAAAAACTGTTTAAAGGAGTTTATTACTCAAAATTCTGCTCATTATCCAATTCTTAAATTCGAGCTTTTTCATGAGTCCTGGTATGAACGTTTCATTAAAAAAAAATGACCAATGAAAATGTATTAATTAAGTTATTTGATAGGTCAGCTTATCTTTGAATCCAAATTTCTACTGAAACTACATGTACCAGCGATTCATCCTTGCGTTTTAATGCGTCCTCAGTTTTAATCTCCTAAGTGAACAATTATGGGAGTAATTAAGTAGATGTTAACATGAGTTTAGTTGTTCCTTTTAAATTATACAAAAGAGGCTTTTACTGCCTGGTTTAATCCAATTTAATATCTTTTAAACTTGAAATGGTTGTCTGTGGATTCCACCCTTTAGCAAAATAAACCATCCCGTTTCTTTTATTTCATCAGGTTGACTAAAGTAAACCCCTTTGTGCCGTGAGGTCTTTTTTCGATTATGTTGCGAAGAAAGCCATTGGTGGGAGAGTGAGCATAATTTTCCATTTTTATATAAAAGATAAATTAAAAAAAGGAAATTTCACAGGAGGCGATCGTTATCGTCATAAGTAGCAACCATATCGTGACTTGGTAAAATCTGGTGAAATTTCATTTCTTTCGTTTGAATGAATTTCGATTGACTTACTTCACTCAAAAGAGCGTTTCCATGTAACTAAATTGGCCTTCGGATTCTAATTTTAAGGTTAATTTGTTTGCTGCAGCCTTCAGAATCTTGTTAATACATAAAATTCGAGATGTTGGTTTCTTATACACACCACTATTCCACAAAAAAATTATAAATTAAAAACTCGCGTTTTTTATTGTAGAAAAATTCTTTTTGTGGAATAATGATTTATCTTCTGTTGACAAAAAGGCATTCTTATGTTAATATTGATTTCTTATGTTGACAAAAGGCTTTAATAGTTTCCCGAGAGTAGTGTTTATCCTGGAAACGCCAAAGTTAATCAACGAGCATTACATTGGAGTAATTTCGAGAAAGTCTGAGGTAGTCCACTAAATTAAGCGCATTTCTGACTTTTTATTACTCGTACAGTATATATCTCCGTTACGCGTGCATAAAAATTTCAGTCATCAGTATAGCGTTTTTAACTATTCCGTTTAACGAGTGCTCAAATATTTTGATTTTAACTTGTGATAATAATTTTATCTTATTTTCAAGTTTTAAGAGGTGTGACTAGTATGAGCTGAATGTTAACATACGAGGTACATGTATATGCGTAGTAAAGAGAAGTCCTTGGCATGTAATCTGTAGGTCTTTGAGGTGGTTTGGAACGAGTGAATGATGAATGACTGTGCTGGCCATGTGGATGGGAAATGTCGGAACGGAAGGCCAAAAAATATGGCAGGATCAAGTGGAGGAATGCCTGAAATCGTACGTTTTTAAAATTGTTAATAAAAGGCGAATTTGTACGAAGAAAAGAATAAGACAGTGGAGAAAGCAAGAATTGTAGGATGTATGCTGCCTTTTAATTGTAGTGACTTACATTTATTTATTTATTTTGTGTGCTGCCTACACTTCCAAAAGCATTAAGGCACGTTTTTGTTACGAGTACGAGACGTGTCCGGAAAGTAAGGTTACAACGGCTGTTATTCTTTCAAAAAAGGTTTATTTGGCAAAATGACCACTACAACTTAGTGATAAAGAGGTTCTTTTTCGACATAATTGCCGTCATTGTCCAAACACTTGTTAAGTGTAGGTACTAGCTTCTGTATCCCACACAGAATTCTAGCGCCTGGTGCTGGAACCACATTACAACCTTATGCTTGATCTCTTCATCGTCGTGGAAACGTTGTCCAGCAAGATGTTTCTTCAGGTTAAGAAACAAGTGCAGATGTTCGTCAGAGACCGCAGACGGCATACCGCTCCTGTGTTCATCATGAACATCGGTCTTGCCTTCAGAGAATTCACTACACCATTTCGTTACATCTTGTTGACTCGTAATGTTTCCATAAACGGGAACAAGTGCTTTGCGAATATTCGCTGGGCGCTTACCTTATGCTTGGAAAAAGATATATGACGGAGCGCACTTGACATGCGACGGCATTCTGAATCGGCACTGTCATTGTAAACGCGAGTTACTAGAACTAGACTCCAAGTAGCAATGAGGAACAGCCGCGGGAAGTGGAAGGCTAGAATAGGCAACTTTTATAAGAGTTAAAGCCAGTATAGTCAACTTACGCTCTAAAATATGACTTGTCCGTCACCAGGGGTTGTAACCTTACTTTCCGGATACGCCTCGTATTTTGTTGGCACGGAGTCCTTTATGTAAATAGACTTGATTTAAAGCCATAATTTAGAACTTTTTCTTGTTTGGTTGTAGTATAAATAAGATTTATTAATATTTGAAAAGATTTGATTGCTCTTTTTATTTTCTAATGATGGTTTCCAAATGATTATACAGGGTGATTCTGAATAACTGTGAATAAAAAGTGCGTATAACTGTAAGCAATAACAGAGGTGACGAGAATGAACATTTTCTTTTTAATACAATGTGGGTCCGAATTTGAACGCTGAGATATGAACAGAAATAAAAGTGCCGCCATCAAGATCAACAAGTTAATAACTCGAGTTCTGCAACGCCTAGAATAAAGAATTATGGAGGAATAATAGGGTACATAAAACTGTGTACCGTTAAAATTTGATCGTATTTCAATGAGTAGTTTCCGAGTTACGCATTGAAAAAAATTATTCCCCTAGAATATCGTCAAAAAATTTGGAAATGCGACAGAAAAATCTGTAATGATCACATACGACATGCTCATTCTATCTTAATTAATTACTTCCTAGATCGACAAACCTCATAATTTGGGGGTTTAATTTTTGTCCACTTGGGCGCAACATCTATAATAATAATAATAATAATAATAATAATAATATCGTAACAGTGCTCACATGCGAGTACTAACAGCACGTGTTACGATGTTGAGTGCGTAACTCGGAAACTACTCGTTGGAATTCGGTCAAACTTTAACGGTATACAGAGTTTTCTGTACCCTACTATTCCTCCAAAATTCATTATTCTAGGCTTTGCAGAACCTGAGTTATTAACTTGTTGATCTTGGCGGCGGCATCTTTATTTCTTTTCATATCTGTTAGCGGACCCACATTGGATTAAAAGAAAATGTTCATGCTGGTCACCTGTCATTGTTTACAGTTATACAGACTTTTTCAGAACCACCTTGTATAGATTGAAGCCTATTTCAAAATACTAATTACATTTAATTACATTGGTCTGCAAAATTCAACAGTTTGGTTCCTTACAGAAACAAGTTAAGCCATTTCTTAATGATTTTGGCGTGCTGAGTTCGAAAATAACAATAAATACGTTGGTAGCGCAGATTACCGCGAGGAATCAACTTTTACTGTCTTAGTAACCAAAAGCGCTGGGACAGATGCTTAGATCAGAAGTGTCAACCTTTTCTGGGCCGCACCGCCCTATACAGTGGTCCATAAATGATTGTCCCGGTTTCATGATTTTATTGTATGTGTATTATTTAACATGTCATCATGAAACTTTGCAAATACATACAGCAACTCGCCAAGTTTTTTTTTTTTGAAAAATGTCCGGCAGATCTATATTTCCGTTTGCGGCCGCTAAAGGGCTACAGTTGCAAAATTGATAGA
The DNA here is from genome assembly GCA_023313115.1 of Rhysida immarginata. NCBI lineage: Eukaryota > Metazoa > Arthropoda > Chilopoda > Scolopendromorpha > Scolopendridae > Rhysida > Rhysida immarginata. The sequence continues at coordinate 1,885,439 of JAHWFO010022496.1, forward strand.
GGTCGTGTCGGAAATGATGATCAAGAAAGCTGCCAGCCTCCACGCTTCCCTGACTTAACCTCTTGTAACTTGTTTGTATGGGAGTATTTGATGGACTGCTATATGCTGCTGTTACCAGCTGATGTGCCATTATCTGGCTCGTATCACCTATCTTTTGCTCAAATCGACAGTCGACAATCGAACAGTGAAGTGTACATTTGTTAGGATGGGACGAAAGCAGCGCTTTCACAAAGCTCATCCAACCAGAATAAACACCAAATGAAATACACTGAGGTAGTCAAGAAGCCTAACCAACCCAAGCGGTCTTTTGCTCAAATTGGCAATCCCCAGGTTATATACAAGCAAGTCACAAGGGGTTAAGCCAGGGGAGCGCGGAGGCCATGGCAGCTTTCGTGATCATTTCCGACACGGCCGCTCCAATTTTGCAGCTGCAGCCCTCTAGCGGCCGCAAACGGAAACATAGATCTGCGAGACATTTTTCAAAAAAAAAAAAAGACGATTTGCTCTATGTATTGGCAAAGTTTCGTGATATGTTAAATAATACACCTACAAAAAAATCATGAAATCGGGATAAGGGCCGCTCTTAGAATATAACATTTACTAACGACAACAACCTATTCTGTCGTATCCCATTTACTAACGACATAACTGAAGCATTTTATTGTTTACTATTATTACCCATTATAATTTTTTATGGTTCCAAATTATTAATTTTTTTATAAAATAATTAAATATTAATTTTTTTTTATCCGATTTTTTTCATTACTCGATTACACAATGTGGGCCGCACCAACGGAATTAGAGGGCCACGGTTTCATGGAGAACCTTGGTTTGGATATTGCACATGCTTTATAACAGGTTTTTGATAAGCATGGAAAGGAATTGAGTATTTGCGTGAAGATTTTCCCTTATGAGTAATCTTTGAAAAATTATTCACGTGAAAAAAATGCTTGAAATACAAGGAAAGTCAGTAAGTAAGTTACAAATGGATCTAGAAATGAAACGAATAAGAATATTGACTTGAAAACTACTTTTATTTCTCCGCATAATCTCCCTGTACAATGAAGTAATTGTCCCATCGTTTCACAAGCCTGTAGCATAAAATTCTTTAGGCTGCTGTCTGAACCAGGCGGTGACTTGTCTACAGCTTCATCGCCAGGAAAGTGATGCTCAGTCTTCTGGGATCACTAGGGCATATTGCTTACCATGTTCCGGCAGCGAGAGTAAACTGTAAATGCCAACTCTTATTGTAACATCCTCATGTAATGCCATTCGACGGAAGCGAAAGAATTCCTCACAAAGACGTGTTATTATTGCATGAATACGCGCATCCTCATATTGCAAGCAAGACAATTGAGATGCTGCGTCAGTTCAACTGGGAAGTTTTCGAGTATCCTCCGTGTAGCGAATTCTATTTTATCGGCTTCAAGCTGTACAAAGGGAAGTTGCCACCTGGTTCAGGCAGCAGCCTAAAGAATTTTTATGCTGCTGGTTTTGAGGGGCTTGTGAAACGATGGACAAATACTTCATTGTACAAGGAGATTATGCGGAGAAATAAAACTAGTTTTCAAATCAATACTCTTATTTGTTTCATTTCTATATCCATTTGTAACTTCTTACTGACTTCCTCTCGTAAGATAGATAGATTAATTATGCTGTCGCACCAAGAAAATGAGGAGCGCACAGGACGACTCTTACTGGAAGTCCGATATAGATGCCTAAGCACTCCCGGTAATGAAACAAAACGTAACCAAGAAATGGAGACCGAATTTACTTGCACTTGCAGCGCTTTTGGTTACCAACAAACAAAACTTTAATGCGGCTGCCCATTAAAGTTCATTCTGTTGCAAGTAGATCTTGTCTCCATTTCTTGAATTTTTACAACATGGGCCTTATCTCGCCATACAAAACGTAACCAATTGGATGTGGAAATATTTTTAGGCGGACTATTTTAACTAACCAACTTTGACTAGTGCTCGAATATCGACGGTTATGTATTCAATTTTGGAAGGCTAATCCGCATCAATGATTCTGTAAACACCTTTTCTGATCAAGCTGTAGTTTTACAAAATGTAAAAAAGGCCCTTAATATGAAAATTCATTAACAATTTCGTAAATGCTGGCTCGTGAAATCTTTCAATATTTTCGTTGATGAACCGAAATTCTTATTTTGATAAAATCTCCTATTCAAAAGCTTATTTGACAACATCGTTAATTAAAATTGACATTAAAGTCTAAGAAGAATGAAGCATATAAACGATTTTTCAGTTAATTAGTAGCAATTGTAGGAATTCTTTGTTTACCTGGTTCTAGAAGGGACTTGAGCACGTGCTCCACGTGTCTTACACGACTGCTGAGCAGCTGAACATCGTCTTCCGATTCCTGAAGGGTTTCTCGAGCCTCAGTAAAGCGAACGACGGGTCCGGGGTTCAACTGGGCCTTGAGTCGGTCGATGGACATGGTGGCTGCATCGAGAGCGTCGCACGCGTTGATCTCGCACAAGGTATCACCGCAGCCCTCTCGGACAACCGCCTCCAATATTAACACCGCGATTAACACCACAACCGTACACGGCTTCATTATTGCCTAGAATGATCGCTAAACGAGCAGAATGGTTTTTGGCAACATTCCGTATGCACACGTGACACGATGGGTGCTTTGCTCTCTCGAACAATCTCGGATGTTCAACTTATTTTCCAATTGAATAATAGTCGGTGCTCTGGGGAAAAGGTCAAGATTGAATTTGTAGACAGTCTACTAATTTTATTTACAAATCGTCAAATGTTGACTGCGTGTTTCTCTGTTATGAATTTCTACATACAACGTTCATGCGTTCTGTCTTAGCTTGAGATCATATAGTTTCTCTGTTATGGCTGTGAATCAGGTGTCACGTATTTAGTTCCCCTCGTCGTCAATTGTCCATGATCAAAAAAAAAAAAAATCTCATCGTAATTGCTATCGAACCATTCAGGATGGCATTGGGTCCATATCGTATCAGGAAGTCGGCTAATGGTCCCCAATTAATAATTGCTCATCAGAAGTGTTTGGGAAGATTTGCTCTCTCCCCTTCGTAATAAATTTGTTTGGATCTAATTTATAAAACGTCACAAACTACAACCAAAGCTTAATTAGCGATGCTTTAAGCTTGCCTGAATGTGCAAATTTGCTTGCTACTTAAACAATACTTAATAAAATTAATTTTATATATACAAGACGGTTTATCATCTATTAGAAACTTAAATATTCCACGGAAAATTTTTTCCCGCGCACTCTTCTGGTAATGCTTTAATTGGTTCTTCAAATGATCGTCAGAGTCCTGTTATCATTTAACGGTTTCTATTCACAATGCAGAGTTTCCAAAAGAGTTGAAATTAATTTACATTCTTTGCTTGTTCTAAAATAATGGACAAATAGCGGCAATTCAGATATAACAAACGTCGAAATGGTCAAATGATCACTTTATTTATCCATTGAAAACTGTATGACCCCTCCCCCAAAATCAAATTAAATAATTGTAACTGCTTTTAAAGAATGGCCTTTAAAAATATAAAAACATTTCACTTGAACTCCAGTCTTTTTATCCATTTTTTACTTCACTTTTAAGGGTTTTCCCCAGTTTCTTTGAATTCAGCGTTTTTGCTATTTTCCTATATCTTCTTTGGGGAGATTAATTTCTTTTATATTATTTTAATTTCAGCCAATCCTAGGTAAATTTGGAATTTCTCGACATAATTTTGTATGCTTAATGACACAACCATCCTACCACCCTACCATACTATGCAAAGAATCCGTAACGCTTTTTATTAAGAGTTTTCATCGGACCAACAATGTACATCTCATGTCCAACAATGCAAGACAAAGTTTTTGCAACAATAGGCAAGTCGAGTTTGTGTCAAAAACTATACAATGGAAGGGTATATTATTTAAGGGTATCTCCAAATCAATGACGTATATTAAAGATAGACTCCGAAGCAATTGTTGTTACTTGAAGCAAATTGGGAAGCTCCATGCCCAGAACTGTCATGGCCGAAAGTGAGTGAAGATGATGCAAAACACATGGCTAAACATGAGAGTAGCTGATTAATAATTCTTTCACACGCCGATCACGGAGTGATAAGTTTATCTTTTCGTTAACTTTGTATTTGAAATATTTTATTGTATTTTATAAACAATTTTTCGATTATGGTTTCAATTTCAATTTCGTTTCGATCGTCTTTCAGTTATGTATTTTCATTTTAGTTACGTAGTTTTGATTTATGCTTGTGGAAAATGATTCCTGATCCTTTTTCGTGTCTGTTTGTAAGTTGTACGCAGAACAACTTTGAGGAATGGTTTTAAATTAATTATTCCTCTGGCCCAAAATCTTCAAAAACAAAGCAGCCAGACATCTAATTACTCCACGGCTCACTCCTGCCCAGAACTGTCATGGCTCAATTTGCTTCACTTTTTGCCGCTGTTAACAATAGAATTCGGAGTCTATCTTTAATATAAGTCATTGCTCCAAATGAACTGACATTTTGATTTTGCCGCCTTTTTTTTCGTGGTTACAATCAGAGTGGAGATTTTTATTTAATTGAGATTGAATAATGCAAAGCTGTACAATCGAACAACGCGTAGAAATTGTAAAAATTTATTTCAAAAATTTAATGGTAGTGTTATCTCGCAGCGAGGTGATGTGAATTGGCCGCTAAGATACGTGACTTGATTTTTAATGTGACACGCCCCTGAAATATACATCCGTGGCTCCAGATTAAAAATCTCTCTTGTTGAATTGTAGTTTCCGTTTTGTTTTTTTGTTCGTTTGTTAGCATCACATATGTCTAACCAGTTGATTTGCTGAGGCATCAAGTTTACAAGCGACAAAGTCACGACCTTGCCCAAAAGCATTTGAACTGGAACGATAGAGTTCATTGGATTTTTGAATCTCATATCGTGTGCATTACTGATCGAAAACAACTTTAATTGCAGAGCTGCTATTTCTCGATTAGTTCCAGTAATTTAACAAGAGTCTGTTATAAACATTGTGGCGAATTTGGTTCAATGTTAATATAGTGCGTATAACGAAATGACTTTTTTTAGGTTAATTGAAAGAATTCGTCTTTAGAGTAAATGGAATGCTCTATCCGATAGAAAAGTGGCGATATGAACATTAGTTTAGGTAGGGCTGTTGCAATTTTATAAAACTTGGATTACACACAAGAACTTATTACTGGCCTGTAAAGCCTTCGATTTATCTTTACTGCAAGAGATATCATAAAATCAGTAGAGAACTTAAGATTGGATGCCATTTTATAGTTGTTAAATAGACGATATTGTTATGTCTGTTTTGGTTTCTTCATTCAAAAGAATTCCGAGATGAGAATTTAAACAATGAAGTCACGTTACGGTATGTATGTTTCGAAATTAATTTTTTATGCTTAGTTTTCATTCTTTGCATGGAAAATGAATTTTATTTTCATCGTTATGCAATAGCCGTTATTACCAAACGCTATTTCATTAAAAATCGGGATTAAACCATGATTCTGTAGCCACTCCAGTACAATGAACATTTATATATAGGAAGGACTAGATTTTTTCCTGAAAATGAAATAGATTTCCATGCTCTCGGTTCTCTAAATTTGGAGATATTTAAACGGATATAGATTTCCGATAGCATACGTATAAACAAGTTGTATTGTGTATTGTTTGCACCATATCAGTCGTTAAGTATGATTTACTGTTATCTATGGAAGTTTTGATCTATCGGAATGTGCTCCTCTGGTGGAAACTGAACAAATGTTTCACTTTGTAAAT
>JAHWFO010022496.1:1898583-1988296 GCA_023313115.1 Rhysida immarginata
CCTTTTTTGCTTTGATAAAGGATAGGCTCTATCCGAAACGTCAGCTCTTTATTTGATTTTTTAAAGTTTTATTTTGATTTTACTTATATATTTATTAATTATTTTGTTATTTGTTAATTATTATTTTATTTTTCAGTTGTATTTATTAACTATTTATATTTGGAGAAACTAAGAAAAAATTTTGAGTTGGGGAAACGAAAACAGGCCATCACTCTTAGTGTCGGCCAACAAGAGACGAAGCATTACGTTTTATTCAGAAAAATATAAGTCCGCGGCATCCAACTTGATTTAGTGAAAAATAGCCGCGGTGGCAGAAGTTAGCACCACATCGCTGACTGCATGAGTTTTGCCATCCTGGTTAGTGAACTGTTAGCCCTTCAAGAAGCGGTTCAAATGGCGAAACGAGTGAAAATCTGATGAGGGAGGACCGTTTAACCCAAGGCGTTGATTTTCTGGAAGTTTCCAATAGACCCATCTGTTAGTGCAACATATAAATGTTTGGGATATCTCTAGTGAGTCACTGCACTGTTCATTATAAACCGTATTAATTATAATCCAGAAAGGAAGCGCTAGCCTTAGGAGGGCAATGCATGATTCCATATGCCCTATTTCACCAATTCACTAAAATCTGCCAGTCGGTGAATTCGTGTAGAATCTTTTTAACCTTTCCTATAATTGCCAGATGTTTGCAAACTATCGCTGGCAACACCGAAAAGGTCGACACTGAGCTCTCACATATTTGGCGTGGTTTTTCTTCGACTTTTTGCCCTAACTTTATCTGCCAATGATTATGAAACAACCCAAAACTTCCCTGGTTCATTATCAGATTTGTAGAGATAGGATTAAAATTACTTTTGACTATTTAGATTAAACGAATTAAAGTAATTGTTTTTTATCATTGTGGATTTTTGTTGAAAATACGTTGATGATCTCATTGAATTGTTGGTATTCAAAAACATCTTATTTAAGAGGTTATCAAAAGATACCTATCGAATATTATGATGTTGCAGTAGCATAATCTTTCTGAATTGCCAACTATTTTTGCAAAGGCATGAACTCTAACGTTAAATATTTTAATCCTTAATTTCTTCAATTTCATTTATTAGGATCGCAATTTTCGTCTAAGTCATTAACGCTTCACTGAAAATATGTTCGAAGTAATTTTCAGACTCTTACTCACTCATTGTTTATTCTAATGACAATTATAATACAAATGATAATTGGTTAAATTTGTTTATAGAAGAATTAGAAATTAAGTAATAACACAACACTGGTCAACAAAAAAATACTTTTGTCAGCTACTTTGACAAATGTAGTGTTCTAGACTAATTTGAGTGTGCTGACTCCAAATCTGAACTCCAAATTTCTCAATCACGTCAGGATGTAAAGTTATTACCAATTCTTCGCGCTGAACTTAGGGACTGTTAGTGACGAACGTGGTGAAAGATTTCACCAAGAAATTACATTAAAGGAGACAAGATACCAAGGCCATTTCGATCCAAATATGATGGGTGACTTTTGCTGGTTTCTGAACAGGGAAACTAATGCTACGCACAAAGCGCCAGAGCAAATAAATGCTTTATCTTCGTCTTCTTGGATGGAAATATTTTCATGAAATCTAAGCTATGTTTAACACCATTTTAACTGATTTTGTAAAATAATATTGCTTAAGTTTCAGTTGTGTAAAACAGTCTTATAATGTCAAATTTGAGCATTAGTAGTTTCTACAGTGTAAGTCGAGATCCTGACGTGAATTCAAATTTGGATCAGCACACTCAAATTAGTCTAGAACACCTACAATGAAAATAATGTTTCAAATCATATACAGGGTCATTAGTAATTGCTGTACTAGAATCACAAATATACATGATTGCAGAATGAGTTAAGACGGTCTATTTATATTAAAGAATCTGATTACATGTGCTGTTTATCATAAGCAAGCCGAATTTGAAAACAACGTGAACCAAATATTACGCCAAAGCACAAAATATTAAAATCTTACTGAGGACTTAACTCTGTTTATGGAATTTAAAATTAGTCGACAACGAATTAAGGACATAAAGTAAACATTAATACATGTAGTTAATAAATATGCGATAAAAATGCTGTAAGAGGATTTACAAAGAACTATTTTTTATACTTTGAAATAAACAGCACGCATTTTAGCAATCATCGTTATCGTTTAGATATCGATAATGGAAATCAGTCCTTTAATATGTTGTAAAAACAAGATTGATTGCATTTCCATTTTTTTAGTACATGGGAATAACGAGTTAACCCGGTAAACTGCTTATTTGAAGCGAAAAATGACTTTTCAGCATAATCCATAGACTTGTCGTCTGCTGAATTTGATAGATCACCATAATTCTCATTAACTCAATTACCTACCGAATTCCCATTAAAGGTACGTCAATTACCTTCCTCGATTAAATCTTCGATAAAGATTTGTTTTCTTTTTCACTGTCCTACGGAATTAAAAGTTTGTGTAAATTCGACGTCAGGCAGATCTATCTACTCGCAAAAATCAAGTCATATTAACAATGCAGAGACCAAATTTTATTTTTATGATCTAAACCTTATATTTATCATTTAGGTCGTTACTATCATAAATATGAGCACTGGTTTCTTTACTTTAACAATTTGGAATTTTATTAAGTCGCAAAAGCTGTTTTATGAGAATGGGTGAATTTTCTGCCTGTTTGTGCCTTTATGACCACGATATCGCTGAAAGGACTTATAATTTTTTCAGTCCTGTTTTCACTATCAGTCAATTCGAAATCCAGAGATCGGCACAGGGTAGGACATAAAAAAAAAAGAGACTTTGTAGATTAAATTCCTGAAAGAGGTACTTCTAGAGACAAGATCGAAAATAGGAGACTAATATAAAGCTTTAAAATAAAATAAAAAAAAAAAAGACCAACACCGATCCCTGAAAAACAGCCAGATCCAGTGACTCGGATGCCAGAAAATCGGCCAGATCCGCTGATTTCAGTGAATATAATACAACTTAAAATCTCTAAAATGTAATTGGCGAAGGGTTAATAAAAATTAGGCATTTAAAATACTTTGTCCTTGTAACTTAAAATTCATGATTTTCGCTAATGTCTGATTTAGGTTAGAATTTGAAGCTTTCACGTATTCTCCCCGTGTATAGATCGGGAAGCATTCATCAAGTAGCCAACTACCAACCGATAACGGTTTTATTGGTTGTCGAGAAGTTGATATTTAATGCTTTAGTAAAATATTTATAGCCAAAAAATCCCACACAAGTAGGTTTTGTGGAACCCGATGATACTGTATGCCCAAGCCACGGCGGCGATGAACATACTATGTTCAACATAGGTCGAGAATTTTTAATCGCGTCAACTGATAAGCCCAAAGCCTTTGACACGATTTCTAGAAACCAGTTAAAATAAAATTTAATTTTGTATGGTGTAATCAGTCCATTTATTGATCTTATAGACGATCTTTTACGGACCGAGAGAATCTGATTAAATCCTTATATGATCAAAAAACCGTCAGTCAGAGGAATGCTATTGATCCATTATTGTATGCAGTTGCCACTTCAAAAATTTACGACCATCAATACAATCTGCAAGTACTGAGCTATGTTGACGATAACTTTCTTTCAGGACTCTATGATCCAAATGATCAGCATGTGATTATGGCAAAATTAGAACAAGTTCTGGACTATCTGGAAACATGGTATAGCAAGCGTGGGTTAACGCTAAATAAAGAAAAAACATCGGTTTTTAGTGTGTCAAGGTATAGCCATAACATATCCACTGTGTAAAATTTTAGGTGTTACGTTTGATACTAAGTTATCATTCAATATACTTATCGTTCAGTTAATTGGCAATCTCAACAAAATCTCACGATAGAGACTGCCCTAACAATCTCAGCTATTATATTGAAGTCCTGCCCATTGTTAAAAATACTTGGAAAACAATGCTCGATTGCCATGGAAACAGAACGTTCTCTCATTGCATCATCATGAAAGGATTGTTTCATCATCTCCAAAAGAGATACTTAATAAAGTGTATACGACCATTCCTTTTGTCATACGTACGGCTTTTACGAGGGGCGATTGATAAATAAGGTCTCCATGGCTGTAACTTTTTTATTTGTTAACCGATTTTCAAAATTCTTTTTGTATCTTATACTCACAAATGTCCTCTATGTAATGCACTATTCACTTTTCGACATAGTCCCCATCCCTTTCCACGCATTGTACCAACGCGTGACCAGTTGGGTGAACCCGTCGGAGAGGAATTCCGGAGTTGTTGTCGACATCGGGATTGAATGGCAGCTTTGGACCCTCTTCTGGAGTACGATAACGTCCGCCCGCACACAAGTCACCACACACCAGAAGCGTTGCAGCGCCTACAGTTCAAAGATGAAAAACTGCAGTTCAAAAATGAAAGACTTTGCACATTGCGACTTTCACCGCTTCCCAAAGAAGAAAGAGCCCCTTAAGGGACATGAGTTGGTTCTGACGGCGAGGTAAACGCTGCCATTCAATCCTGGTGTCGACAACAACTCCGGAATTCCTCTCCGACGGGTTCACCCAACTAGTCACGCGTTGGCGTAATGCTTGGAAAGGAATGGGGATATGTCGAAAAGTGAATAGTGCATTACATAGAGAACAAATGTGAATATAAGAATCAAAAAGAATTTTGAAAATCGGTTAACAAATAAAAGTTACAGCCATGGAGACCTTATTTATCAATCGCCCCTCGTAATTTAACCAAATATGAATCGATCCTGAGTATATGGCACCATCATGAATTGTTTACGTTAGAAAGTATTAGGAAAATGGGTTTGGTTGGGGAATTATCGAACGCTATCAGGTGTATTGATCATTCGATGGCGTTTATTCAGCCGTGGATTCTCCAAGCAAAAAGCCATCGGAAAACAAGGTCCGAGAAAATATAAATACTGCATCGTACAATGCTATTTATTTATTTATTTATTTATTTATTGGGGTCCAATACGTCTATCCAGGTCTTGTATGGCCAGAGGCCGACGAGTTGGGTCCCTGGATTGTCAATCCAATCCAGGATTGACGACTGCTGTATGATGGTCGCAGCAGCCGGGTGGTGAAGATTGTTTGACTAGCCGTGTCTGATGTTGCTTAATTTCACAGAAGTGAAAGCCCACCAGGCCACGGCCTCCCCCCTTGAATGTAGAGTACAAACGTGTGTGTCGTCTTGTTATCATTTTAATAGAAGTATAAAGGCCTTTTATAGTGACGAGGGGTTTCAATTTCTCCCCATGTAATAAACTCATATGTGGTTTACGGAGTATATACCCCCACGGGTGTGCTTAAAGTTAATAATAATAATAATTTATATTTTTATAGTTGCATAGCGAAGGTCATCTGAATTTATGTACAAGGACAAGTTCCGATTCCATTGATGTATCTTGAAAAACAATTAATTCATTATGAAATTTATTCTTATATAATGAAACTCTTACTTTAAATATTAGATATCGTTGCAGTGTGGATCTAAACAAAGAATTAATTATTCTCTGTGTATGCAGTTTTGGCTAGAAGATGCCTTCAAGGTTTATATACAGTTCCTTCTTGCATCGACTCATTTATCAGAGTATTTATATCGCTTGAGGCACTCGATCTGTTGACTTTTGATATCCTACAGCCCCCAATGCCTATCTTTCGAGCGGCTTTCTTTTCCCCCTAGTTCGTTATAACATTTTTCCGTTATCGCATGCTTTCCTTTTGCCATAAAATAGCAATCAATTTCTGGCCATTTCACAAGTGCCTGCCTTTCAATCCTTGTCCTCTTTCGCATTCTCGTTTCAGTAGATGTGGAATGCGCTAACTTTTTTTTTTCTTTTTTTCCCTCTTCCACTCTAATACGTCAAGAGTTGCCATTAAGTTTATCGGTAATTCGATAACGAAAAATGAACAAAGTGGCAGTTGGAATCTTGAACTTTTTACTCCCTCCTCACTTATTTATGAAATATCCTTTAATTTTTATGTCAATTGTCTTTTTTTTTTCATCGTAGGATATCATAATCAACATTTAAAGTTGTAAAGATTGCCATAAAAGAGATTTATAGAAAAAGTGTAGTCCTTTTTTTTTAATTTCTTGATTAATGATTTGCACATATGTGTAGTCTGAAGTGAACAGGAGTACTGCTGAAAACATTGTTATGCTTCTAGAATATAAACTTTATAAAAGAAAAGTGGCACTAAATTAAATCAGCGCCCGCCCCCACCCCCTGTTGTGCTTTTTCATCACATAAGCTCACATTCCACTGTAGCCATGGAATAACTGGCTAATGGGCGAGATAATGACTAAAGCTGAAATCGTGCTTTTACACGATTCGAATTATGGAAGATGTCTTAAGTCCATATTTAAATGAACAATAACTTACTGCAACATGATCTTTTCTTAGACCTCTTTTCGACCATTCGCAAATTCTAAATCAACACTTAGTCACAATTGGAGAGATCTTACTAAAAACTGATCAATGAAAAGGAAAAAGAAATTAGTCGGTCTGATTAAAACATTGTAAACAAAAGTCCACTTCTGCGTTACTAATAACAGATACAGTATATCAGCTAACAAAACTGAATTTGGAAATTTAATTGGGTATGGCCAGTTTTTTATCGTTCGATGGAGTGTATATACAAAAAATTATGATGATTTGGGAAAGATCAAACTCGGATCAGGTCAAAAGCTAAGTCCTAGAGGCGGACCAAATTAGGGCCAAGCCCAAGGGGCTCAAATGGAAGCTAAATGTCAGTAAAGTGTTAATGTCTGGATGTCCTTACTATATGATGACAAGCGTTTAAGATTGCGACTCTTGTAAGGTTTGTGGTGAATGCAAAAACATCCGAGACATAAATACGATATGAGCGATGTGTACTAATCTGTTACGAAGTGAATAACTCCTTAGGTGCCAACAAAGTAGGCTACATATTATAAAGAAAAAGCATTCCAATGGCCCTTTAAGTTGTGTGAAAACTGAAGCTGTCAATAATTCGTTAGTAAAAGTAATTTTATTAACAAGCGTCGTGATAAATAATATTTTATTAATAGTATCGCGATTATCGAGCATCTTTTTCCATTAAAAAAATGCTTTATTAAATGTGCCGGATATTTAGACAGCATTAGCATCTTCTCGTAAAATGCTGTCTAATGCAGGGAGTTGGATATAGTGTTGCAGATATCAATTATTGATTGACATCTATCCAATAATAGGCAGCACTAGGCCAAATTGCAAGATAGATTGACATTTTGACACTAATAAATGCTTACTTTTCTCCAAATTCTTCGTAAGCGTTTTATTAAAGCTCGATCTCGATGTTTTCCAGAGGTCGTAGGGCAGCCGCGTAAAACTTCTAAATAAATCGATCATTGTATGTAAACTTAATCTGTTAGTTGCATCCTAATTATCATTGCAATACAAGACCGTGAGTAATCTATTATTTTTAGAAATAAAATTTTCGAGCTCTGGCGACTACCAATTATGAACTATTCAGTTTCCATTTATGTGTTCTTTAGCTCCGGGATTGCATATGAACGAGTCAGCAGAGTGTGATTGGCTTAATTTTGAATATTAAAATTTAAAGAAGGTTTAAATATTGAACAACGGCAATAATTTCCATATTGTCTATAATTGAATTTGGGGAAATTAATTCGTTTCCATTAACATTATAACAATCTATCATTTTAAAATAAATCTGAAATTTAAGTTGTAGTTGGTTGGTTCTTTGATGTTTAAACGTTTTAAATCTCAAAGAGAAGATAATAAGATGAACGGAAGACATTCTTCAAACATATCCTAATTACAAAGGATAATTTTTCCTTCCCTTTTCTCCTTTACAATTTTCAAATCTGATAATTGAAAGCGAGATAAAATATACTTCCTTTGTATCAAAATGATTGTCCGATTTAGAAAAAACTTATTTATTATAGGTTAATTTTACAAAATATTAACATAAACAATTAATAATACTATTTATTGAATTCTTGAAGTAAATTTAGGGTATCCTGTGCCACATTAGTTTTGACTTCATCACAAGTTATAGACTCTGGAATCCTATTCTGTCACATTTACATACAACTCTGACAATTAAGTCCGGTGAATGACGTCACACTCTAATCTGTGCGAGCTTTACGCGAGTAACAATGCATGTGAATACAAGCCCAGTCATTGTTTAAGCAAGTTCAGACAGGTCACGTTTGTGCGTGCAATGGTTTAGCAGATGCTCCGAGCATCATGCTCGTTTCTTCAGTTGAAGGTGTAGCGTGCGCACGTAACTGTGGATAATGGATCAACAGTTTCTGGCAAACAAAGGGGTCGTATCCATAGCTCATCCACCTTATTCACCAGACTTGGCACCGGCAGACTTTTTCTTGTTCCTACGCCTGAAACGGGCCTTAAAGGGGCACAGATTTGCGGACATTCCAGACATCCAAGCAAATGAACTTAAAGCCATCCCTAAGGAGCTTCCAGGACTTATACACCCGGTCCCAAAAGTGTATTGCCTTCCAGGGTGATTATTTCGAAGGACAATAAAGTAAATGTGGCTCTGTCTGTTTTGCATTTTGTTGTGTGAACTCATTCACCGAACTTAATTGTCAGAAGTTGTATCAAAAACTCTTGCAAAATTGCGTTTCTTGTCTCGAGTTTAAAGTTTTGTGTTTTTCCCATCTTGACGAATGTGATGCTTAACTTTGGTTACTTAAAACAGGTTAAAATGACAAGTATGATATTAGTGGTAATTTTAGAACTAACTGTCCAATTAGCCTTGCTTCACGTTATCAACGCTTATTTAATTAAGCTAAGTGTAAAATATTTAAATTAATATTGATTCATATAGATTTAAGATTATCATCATCAACTTAAACATTTCTTACCAGTTTTTATTTTATTATTTTACTAGATGATATACCCAGTGTTGCTCGGGCTTTTTGTTTGATGAAATTTTGCAATATCTGAATTTGAATATAAATAAGAACACATAAAAAAATCTTTAATGACGTGCATATTCACTTTGGAAAAACGAAAAAAATTCTTTAAAATGGTCGCACTGGAATTTTGTGTCCAATTGGGTTTGCCCAAGAACATTCGACATTGCATTCATAACATTTTAGAAAGAAAGGCTGTGAATATTGAATTATTTCTGTCTATATTAAAATACTTCATAGATGGAATGTGAGAGTTGAGGAATTCTGTTAAGCCTGATCAACATCCTTCATCAACATGAACCGTTTCAATAGAGTTGTATTCAGTCAGAGAGTGTGGAATCATGTCCTGAATGTTGTTGTTTATATTGACAGTATCAGTTTTAGCAGCAAGGACTGCTCCTCACACAATCAGTTGAAATCTTTATAATTTTCTATAACTTCTCTAAAGGAAGTACTACATTACAAAAAACATATGAAAAATAAATTTTCTCCAATTATTAGCTCATTAGGGAAAGTACCTTCACTTTTCACCAAAAGCTTGAGAAGTTGTTTTCTCTTATTTGTTTAAGAATAATTTCTTACATCTCTCTAAAGATTTTAATAAAAAAATAATTATTTTTATGTACTTATTTATTTATTACTTTTTATAACTATCTCCGTTAAAACGTGAGTCATTAAGACAAGCAACAATGTAACCTTTATTATTTCCAACAAACGAAAAAATACTGACTGCTAAAGTCCAAGATGGAAACAATGAAAATTAGACCAATTGTTTCAAATCCTAGTCCAATCAGAAAGCCGAATGCCAGCCACACACATCTCAGTTTTATATATAAGATTTAAAATCGGACAATCATTTTGTTCCATTGTTCCATATAAGGAGGGATACAATATTTGGAAACATCCATTGCTTTTTTAATCATAACATTTCTATGACGATCAAGGAAATATAAAGTTATCTAAATAGAATGTGATTAAGAGAAACTTGATCATTCAAACTATAAAAATTCTAATAATTAGAAAGGGTCTTAGAAAAGCAAAATGGTAGCGTTTAATAAGTGAATCTACCAGTGCTGCCATTGAGGGATCGTCGTATTTCCCGTCAGTGTATCTGAGCATTTCCCACAATTTCCCGCACATGTAAAGAATCGAATATAACCTGGTCCAACAAAATATTTTACTTAATTAATAAACATTTTATTGTGGAAAATGGTAATGGTAATATTAATAAAAGTGAAAAAATTTAATTCTAGCAGCGTTTTTTAAAGCAAAATTTTTTTTCCCAGAATTGTTCTGTTTCTAGAATTTCATCGATTTTAAACTTGTCGCACAACACTAATTGTCGCCATTCAGAGTTTAATTTTTGTTGATCTGTGTAGTTTTTTAAAAACTAAATCGTTCAATTATTTTCACAATTGATGGGTCAGTATTTATTTATTCCATCAAAAGTGGCTATTACTGGTTCTCCCTTTCTTTGACCTACGGTTTCTCCATATTTCCCGCCTTTCTTCATTTCCCACACGACATCCCGCAAAATGTTAAATTTCCCGCCAAATGGCAGCACTGGAACCTACGCGTTTCGAAATACAATTTCATCTTCAGGGTAGGGAACGACTACAACCAAGTCAGTCCCCACCATCGAATATATGATAAACGCCCATCAATCAGAAGTGAACCTGCGCGTTTACCAAATATTCGATGGTGGGGACTGACTTGGTTGTAGTCGTTCCCTATCCTGAAGATGAAATTGTATTTCGAAACGCATAGGTTCATTTATTAAACGCTACCATTTTGCTATTCTAAGACCCTTTCTAGTTATTTCAATTTCAGCAAAATAGACCACGATGCAA
Source organism: Rhysida immarginata (assembly GCA_023313115.1). Taxonomy (NCBI): domain Eukaryota; kingdom Metazoa; phylum Arthropoda; class Chilopoda; order Scolopendromorpha; family Scolopendridae; genus Rhysida; species Rhysida immarginata. The sequence goes on from JAHWFO010022496.1 coordinate 1,909,379, forward strand.
CTATTATAAAAATTCTGCCAGAAATTCTTAAATCAAAGGCGGTGAGGATATCCGAAGGTACCATTTAGGAGACATCAGTTCAATATAGGGGCATGCTAATTGAATGAAACTACGTGTTAGTACAAAATAACCACCCCATTTGTTAGAACAACGTGTATCAGTGAAGGAAAGCACTCAAAAGTTTGCCTACATCATAATAAATTCCAACATATCACACGATAAATGTTCAGGCGATAGTCCAATTCTTGCCGTACATAAAAAGCAAGTTCATAGCAATAATTTGCAGTCATAGCTCTGGCATATTTTCCGATCCCCCATAATGAAATCACAGGGAGTAAGATCAGATGACCTGTTAAGTCGTAGCAGTACCATGTTGTCATAATAGGATGGTTCACTATCTTGTTTGACCAGGTGATCCCTCTAATCTTGGGTCTATATGCTGGATTAAGAACGGTTCTGCCATTTCTTAGTAGGTTCCTTGAAAATAAATGGGCCGAAGACTTTCAGGGATATAAATTTTGAAAGTTTTCCTATTCATAATAATAAATATGATAATAAATATTGTTCTATAATAAATATTTATTTTGTATTAAACATGTAAGGTAAATCTTCGTTCAATTAGACTTACCCTGTACATATTTCAAGACAGGGTTTTCAAAATGATTCCTTTTCTTACAATTGATAAAGCCAGGAAAGGATTAAAATGATTCTAGATAATGTCGTAGCAAAACAAAACGTAGCAGAAATCAATTCTGCTTCCTTCCCCTTCGGAGTAATAAAACCCCATACCCCCTGGACAAAATCCCAGCACAGTATGGATCACCAAGAATGTCTTATGATGGATTTGGAGGGAACTGATCAATCGCTTGCCTCCCTTGCTCCTTCGATGCAATTTCAGTGGAAGTGAGATGTTCTGCAGGAATGTTTGAAGCATGGCTAGCATTCCAATATGTGCGAGAGATGTTTGCAAACAGTTTATCAAAAATCCTATCTCCAAATGCAAACTTGATAGCACAAGACGTTACATCCGCTGCGACTAGAAAATTCAAGAGGGTTTCTTGGAATTGCATTTATATGTTCAAGAGGAAGAAGAAAATGCGTTGTGAACCCGAATGTTAAAGGAAAATAAAATAGCATTTATCAAAAGCAATTTTATTTCTTGTTTTATGGCTTTTTCATTTAAAAAAAAAATCAAACGAAGTTAATTGAAATGATTAAATATTTACAACAAGAATAAATAACATTTCTCAGAAATATGTGTTCTAAAAAAATATGATAGAAATCACAGCAAATCTATTTCAGTTTTCATCGAAGATTTAGTTGCGCGCGGTTGGACGTAAAGTTGGGACTGGAACTGAATATTGTACTATTTAGAAGAAATGAAAATTGAGGGGGGGGGTGCAAATGTTTCCCTTTCCCGTTGTAAACGCTCCTTACAAATGTGTTAGTAATTTGAATGATTGAGAAGAAGAGTAATTAACTATTGTATGTGGGGGGAAGGGAAGAGATCTAAGTATTTAGGCGATTCAGCCGGCGCCACCAGGATGCGATGTGATCTTGGAGGAGTCCTCGTTCGCCGGTTTTGTGGCGTCACCGTCGGCGTACAAAGCCGCGCCGCTCTCGCCGAGTCCCTTCATGCGGGTCGTCGAGGATTGCGTAACGTCATAACACCGACAAACGCAACACGATGGGAAGCGGAACCATTCGGAGAAGATTCCTCGACATTCATTGCGCGGATCGAAAGCGAGAAGGCGCTGCAAGCCGTACTGCTGTTCGCAACGACAACCTTCCCGACAGTACATCTGTTGATTCTCATCCCTGAAAACAGAACAGAAAAAAAAGCTTTCAGTAGTTCTTTAATTAAGGTGGCTACTTCAAATTTTAACTTTGTCCTAGTAAAAGTTTATACAAGAAACGTAACATAATAATTCAAAAGACTCTAGATCATGAAAACTGTAAAGAAGAAAAAATTTTTTTGGATTAGCCAAAGTTCGGATTAATGGGGTTCTGCTGTAATGGGAATTATCCTCAGAGTCATATTAAAAATGTTTTAATCGCGAAAATATAGAATGTTACATTTACTGAAACATGTCTAAGGGCTGCGGAGTCGGAGTTGGCTGGCTTCCCCTATGTTAAGCGTTTGACAAAAATGCTAACGAAGTTTGCAGTGCCCTTCTATCATGCTTATACTTTATAAGCATTTGCACTAGATTTTCAAAAGCAACCGGACATTAACAATAGTTGCATATGTGCAAAGAATAGATGCGCGGGAAAGGTGCGAGGATAAGCATATAAAGCTGTCACCAAGTTATCACTTTTTATGACGTGAACTTTCTGAATTATTGCTTTTGTGAAAGTTTCCAGAAAACTGCATCCTAAGCTAGACATATGAAAGTCGATTATGAATGATGACCTCATAACGAGGTAGATCAGGATGGCTCGATACAGAGTATCTAACTCTCTTCCGTAATGGTAGACGAACGTCCGGTTCTTCGTCACCATAGACGTTCTCCTTCCCGGCCTCAGTGTGTCGATAACATTATCACATTTTGATTTGTTTACAAGAAACCGTTATCTCCCTGGATCTAGCGATGAATCTTACATGATCGCGTATTTCTTGGGTTCTGAAATCGAATCATAGATCTCATTTCACTCTTGGCAAGATTTTCATTCTTCTTGTTCATTTTAAAAACTCACAGAAACAATATACATTTCTACAGGCAAGGACATCTAAAGCTTTCTAAATACAAGATGCGTTCGAAAAGTTCGGTGAATGGTCCCATAGTTGAACAACCGCGCTGATTAGGGTGTTGCGCTCACGCAGAGGCAGTGAGAGACACGGCAATTAGTACCCCCTACTGAAACGCACTATAGTGCTCTACATTCAATCACTCGCTGCTGACTCTTAGCGGTAGAAAGTGAAAACACTGCGTGGAAACTGAACTGTGAAATTTAACATGTCTCACATTACGATACGTTCATTAGATATCACAGAATAAATATCTGAAATCGGGTTCATCATTTTGACTTGCCCTGTATTTCGTTATGCATTCTGGGCTACCGTAGCTGGTGGTCGCCGTCACGGGTTTTTGCGATTTACGCTTTAAAAATCTGGTAAATTATTTATTCAACGCGGTAATAATTTCAAAGCGTGAAAGTGATCGGAGTGGTCGATATCCTCTTTTCCATTGCCTTGAGAGAGCGATAATTGTTGGAAGATCATGAAATAGGAAGGAAGATCAACTTCTTCGGACGCCATGTTTACCAAAGTGATTTGGCCAATAAGATCACATCTGAGTCGGGATAACACCTGAAAATCGCTTTGAAATCACGTTACGCTTTTCAGGGGACTTTTAGAAGATGTGCAAAAGTCGCTAAATGATAAACATGTGATTGGTTGGTTTATTAGAATTTTTGGCGTCGACTATTAAGGTCATTTTGCGCCTTTTACACAAGTTATATCTGCACGCAGCCCGGGACAAACACAAACATCCATGCCCACGGCGGGATTCGAATCCACGACCAGATAAACTCGAGAACTAGAAAGCCTACGCCCTAGCCCTCTCGGCCAACTGGCCGGCACATGTGACTTTGAATTGACTGGATTTATTCATCAGCTCGAGTGCGATGTGCAACGGGTACTACTTTCCGAAAGATAAATATTACATTAAATACATGTACTATTCGGATACATACACCAGTCAACAGTTCTATCTCGTCTTCAACAAATCAGTTCCGCACAAGCCGTTCAGTTTGGCAGAGAGCTAGACATTTCTTTATCGTTGGAACCGTCGAATTGTCCTGAACGTCGAAGTACACTTGAGATTTTATTATTTTTGGTAGAATACCAATGGTTTGAATCCCATCCACAAAAGATTGATCCAATCTTAAGAGTCGGAAGAGGGGGTGGCCGTGGCCTGGTTGTCTCGTCGGTTGGCTTGCTAATCGATGGAGTTCAGCAACTTCAGCTGCTGGCTGGGACCAGCTATTTGGGGCACAGCTGTTGGGGGACTTTAGTCTGACCCATTTGCTGATTGACCAGTGCTGGTTTTCCAGCAGTTGGTGATAGCCACTGGTTTGTTTGTCCGCCAGCAGCTCTTCCATCATGAAACCCCCCGTGCTTCGGAGTACCGTCATCTCGTAGCAGTCGTTATTTACTGGGATGGCGCAAAACTCCCTCGTAGGAGTAGGTGCGATAATCTACCCTCTGTGCTAGATAAGAGTCGGAAGAGAACATCTGAGGATGTCCTTCATCCAGATGTCGCCAAACACAAGCGAGTTCGTCTAACTACAAGAATGAAGTGTGACCCGTTCCGAAGAAGGGCTTTCCAGTTTCTACAGTTCAGGCCGGCTCGGCGGCCGAGAAGGTTAAGGCACAGATCTTTCCGCTCTCGAAACCAGCGAGTGTTTGTCCCTTTCATTATCATTCTTTCATCATAAATTGGGGATAGCACTATAGACCTGAGGTCGCAGTGCTTGGTTCCTTGATAACCACCCCTTTAAATTTCATTCACTCATTCTACTGTTCAGTAACGACATTGTCTAATCCAAACGACGATTCGCATTCTTCGCAGGTAATAAATAATATGCAGCTTTTGTGCGGTTGCTCCATCTTCGCATTACCCTGTGAAACTCATTACATTTTCATTATTAAAATTTAATATTAAAAAAACCACCACACGTTCACCTTTATCATTTATTTATTTATTTATTTAATTTTATAAATTCCTATTAAATGAGAGGTCCCAAAAATTATTTTTTATTTTTTAGTGGACTTTTCAAATGGCGATTTTTTCTTTAGAATCTTATTAATGAACCTGCTTTTAAATTTGCTTTTATTGTTAATAACGGTAACATAATTAAATAAATATATTGTTTAGCTTATTAACCCTATTTTGAGCTTTTTGCCTGTTGAAGTACAGTTTCTGGGTTAATAGGCGGTTACAATCAATTAAAAACAGGTAATTGTCTGTGCTTAAAAGCCTTTTTTATATTTTTATTTAATTCTTATTAAGTTCTTGGATTTATAGTCAATTTTTAATCCAAGCTTTTGCTACAATTGTGTCAAAATAAAGAAAACCGAACTGGTGGCCCACTCCCTTACCCGGGCTGTAAATTAAATCTGAAGAGGTAGGCCAATTCCCTGCCCGGGATGTAAATTAAATGAAAAACAAGATTTAACCCTTTAAGAATTCGAATTTGAAAATATTTATACAGCATTGTATTGTCACCGAAAATGAATCAGTCTGCCTAATTTAGAGTCGTTTGAACAACAGAAATGGGTGAAAAATTGATTGCAAGATTTGAACGAAACAGACAGACAGAAAGAAATTATGAATTAAGTCTATAAAATAAGAAGAAAGCACACGATATATTTAAGTCATTCTTGAACAATAATACGTACGTGCATTTTTCAAAGTAGACAAATTGTTCAAAGGGGTAAACATTCAAAATGGCTACCGCTTCTCCGCGGGTGTTGTTGGCCCAATAGGGAGAGACCACTTCCACTTGACTCGGACAGGCATTGCTGAAATTGAATTACATACAACAGATAAATATTCTCTTATTCAGTGGCTATTAGCATTAGAATAAATTAAAACAAATAATCTGGAATTTATAAGGGAAAAGGATTGGATCTGATAAAGAGCAATGATTTATAACTGCAATACGTCATCAAAAAAAATACTCTTCACCCCTCAAAGCGCACACGATGTAATTGCTCCAGTTGCCCGTTCCTTGATTGCTTGGAACTGCCACTGAATTTTGCCGCATATGGTTAATCTCGTTTTATAATGTTAGATGACCATATGAAATGTTCACAACGAGTTTTGCTTCTGCATTTTTTTTTTTTATTTTTTATTTTTTTTACAAATATTATAAGTCATTAATAATTATTTTATGATAGTAACAAACAAATTTAATATCAAACAATCACGTGAAAATCAAGAAGAGAGAGTGAGAGAGGTTCTTCCACTTTTCCACAACGTAATTTGTTAACCCATAAATGTACATTTTGATTGCTATGCATCATCCATCATCGTCATCCATTGTATGAGGCAGAGAAAAAGAGCAGAATCATTGTTCTGCTCTTTCTCTGCCTCATACTGAATGATGATTGCATAGCACATTTATGGTTTAATAAATTACGTTGTGGAAAAGTGGAAAAGTGGAAGGACCACAGTTTTGTTGCTACATTTATTTAAATCACGTGAGAAGTTTGTTTGACGAGTTAGCTGGCTTCTTTAAATCTACGACTTTCAGCTACTGTAAAGCATTCATTGTTTGAAAAGAACTCTGCCAATATTAACGAATCTACTCTTAGCACTTGAGAGAGAGAAGTAAGGTCAGTTTTTAATTTATTCTTTAGCTTAGTTACTTTTAGCAGGTTTTCTGATCTTGCCTCAATGATACCTTCATCTGGTTTGATCATTTTCGTCTGTAAATGCACTGTTGTTAGTAGCACGAAAAACTTAAATGCGCGCAAATCGACAATCGAACAGCGCAGTGAAAAAACAAAACGAGTGGTCCGGAAGCAATGCTTTCACTACCATACTCGTCCAAGTAGTATCCAAGGGAAGTACGCTGAATTAGGAAATAAGCCAGATGAACCTTGTTAAGTCATCCAGAGGATAAAGAGGAGTCCTTTCCTATTAGGACAGTGAAGCAGATTGTTGATTGACGAGGGACACGAAGGAGCTAGGAGATCCAGTAGTCTGGAAAAATAGCCTTTTGGATGTCTTCGAAGTTGACGTCCAGGAGATAACGAGGCCTGCGATGCCTGAGTAAACTTCGAAAAGTGAGCGGGTGATCCAGAATATCTGCAACCAGAGGATTAGGGTGGTCCTTGATCTTCGGAAGAAGCTTCTTCAACGACTCTTGTACGTAGTTTCCAATAGGAGGTATATCAAAATCTTCAGCAATGGAAGTATTTGTTGCAACTCTCCTGTCCAGTTGGGCGATGGTCCTCAGGGTAATGTTTTGGAAAGTTTGCAGGTTCTTCCATCTGGACTTGCATATTGTGGCCCAGGCAGGCATACCATATAACAGAATGGTCCGGATTACCATTTTATATAGCAAAAGTTTGCTATCTATTCCAAGAGCGCTGTTTCGCCCCAGGAGGGCGACCAGGCTGAACTTTGCCTTCTTAGCCTTATTGATAGCATAGGAGACGTGGTCACCCCAATTTAGTTTGGCATCTATCACCACTCCGAGGTATTTGTAATTCTTCACCCATTCGAGCTCTCTACCCGAAAGAAGGAGAGGCTTCGGGGGTTTCCGAAGTTTCTTGGTAATAAACATAGCTTTGCACTTGTCGACGTTTAGTTTGAGTCTCCACTTAGCAAACCATTTCTCGCACTGATGTAAGGCATTTTGTAACCGAGGGTGACGTGAGCGGGATTGCGGTCGGTAGTCATGATGGCCGCGTCGTCAGCAAACAGATATAGCTCACACTTAGTAAAGATTGGGAAGTCGTGGATGAAGAAATTGAACAATGCAGGTCCCAGGACAGAGCCTTGGGGAACACCAGCATTGACGTCACAAGGGTTTGACATTGAGTAGCCAACCTTAACACGAAATTTCCTGTTCGTCAGAAAGGAACTAATCAAAGCAATCAGATCTTCAGAGAAACCACATGTAATCATCTTGAATATGAGTCCGTTATGCCAAACTTGATCAAAAGCTTTCCGGACATCCAAGAAGGCAAGACCACCGTACTTTGCACAATTTAGAGGAGTGTTTAGATCTGCAACAAGCCTCCAGATCTGAAGTTGGCAGGAGTGACCAGGTCGAAAACCAAATTGCTCCTCACGAACAAGAATGTTGGCCACACAAAAAGCATTAAATCTCCTTAGGATGACGCGTTCGAAGACTTTGGACAACATAGGTAGTAAACTTATGGGTCTGTAACTGACAGCAAGAGCAGGGTTAAGACCTGGCTTTTGTATGGTAACAATGACGGATTCTTTCCACTGGTCGGGGAAGTAACCAAGTTTCCAGCAGTCATTTATGGCTTTGGTAATAGTTGAGACAATATTAGGAGGCAAGTTCTTCAGAGCACTATTGGTGATGGAATCAATACCTGCTGCTTTTTTGATTTTAAGTCGCTTTATAATATCGGAGATTTCATGAATACTAATGAAATCCTCAGGGGTAGGAACACGATGGATGCACTGGTAAGCGATACAGCCATTGTTCACAAGCTGAGTGTTTGAGAGACTGTCCAGGTTGGTCCCAGTAGGCGTGGTAAATTGGATCTTCAGGGAATCCGCAATCAGTTGAGCCTTTTCCCCGTCACTGGTGACGAAGTTGCCATTGTCTGCAAGCAGCGGCGGCAATTGGATGAGCCTGTTACCTTCAAGGCGCGCAAATCTGCAACTGCAGGCTCGTTAAAGGCCAAGCTTGGCGTTGGGTGCTGATTAGTGATGTCACAACCAATCAGATGCGTTCTTGGCCAAATGATAAAATTGAGCTATTAAAAACCGTTTTTTTATTTATGAAAACAACTTAACAAAATTTTTACATTCCAATAAGTGATTATCGAAACTATTTCTTTCATTTTTTATAAATTTTAAGCAAATTTAAAATTCATGCATAGACCCCATTGGAATTTCAGAAAACGCCTGGGCGACGCCTGAAAAAACGCTGAGAGTTCAAAACGGTGAATGTGAATTGACCACGTTTTTGAGACGAGCGAGAAACGCCTCCGATTCCAAAACGCCGGCGATAAACGGCGGATGTGAACCGGCCTTAATAAGACTTTCCGGGCGCATTTGCAGTACTGCCGGGATTTTCCACGATTTTTTCAGCTCCTTATAACCATCAGATGCTCTGCCTCTGTTTCATATGCACCTATCCAATACAGGGCAAGTCAAAATGATGGACCCGATTTCAGAAGTTTACTCTGTGAAATCTAATGAACATATGGTATTGTGAGACATGTGCTACGAAAGGTAAACGATAAAAAGTTTACTTCAAACACATCACATCACGTTATAGGTGTTCGTGTGAGCGCCTTGCGTAACCCGACACAAATCAAGTCAATAGTCTATCTCCTGCCAAACTTTTCGTATCATGTCGCGGTCAATATCAGCAATGGCTGCAGTGATGCGGGCACGCAGGTCATCCACTGTTGTTGGCAATGGTGGTACGTACACATGATCCTTTACAAACCCCCACAGGAGGAAATCACATGGGGTCAAGCACACAGAACGATCTCTGTTCTTCAGTCAACGTCATTTTCTTTAACCGCTCACTGCTGACCCTTAGTGGTATAAAATAAAAACACTGCGTGGAATCTAAACTGTGAAAGTTAACCTTTCGAAGCACATGTCTCACATTACGATACGTTTATTAGACATCACAGAATAAATGTCTGAAATCGGGTCCATCATTTTGACTTGCCCTGTATTAGTTTTTTGAGTGCCTCAATCTTCATATTACTTTGCGCTCTTCCATGAGATTTTCTTTGCATACGTATGTCCGAGACATACACCACGTTGGGATTCGAACCCTTAATCCTTTCCAGCCTAAATTAACGTTTAATTTTAAACTGCATTACAAGTTTCCAGTGACTTAGAAAATTAATTTTTTGAAAATTTATGTCCCCTCTCCCCGAGACAAAATATACACTGAAAAGTGGGAAAACAAGAATCTTAATTATTTCAAAATGATCTAGCTGAAAATATATAAAATTTCCAAGGTTTTTCTATTTGAATGGACATGGTTTTACTAAGAGTAAAAGGGATGTCAATTTGAGAAATTTAACATCCATCTCCTTGTTTAAGTAACATTTAGAGGAGATAAAGATCTCCTTATGCTCAAAAGAGATCACTGACTGCCATAATAAAATATATATAATCCTTCTTGGAAATCGATATCGACCAATCGATCGCTATCGACGGAGACATTAGGTACGTGGGTTCATGTGAATACAAAAAAACATCTGAAGATCACAACTGAAGACATAAGTCGAAACTTATTTCCAATAAACACAACTCTTCCATATTGAAATTGAAATTCGGCTATTGCTCGTACTATATATTAGCGCATTGAGATAAATACATAACGCGAATTTTCTCTGTTTGAATATTTATAGGCATATAACAGGTCTACATTTGGTAATTAAGAATCGATTTAAAAGTGCCTAAACATTAAAATTCCATTAGAAACTGTTTGCATGCTGTTCTCCTTTTCATACAGATTGACGAGAGTTTTTTTATATTTATACTAGAGTATTAGAGGATCATGTTTTTTTCAAACGTTCTAAATGCATCGTAAGGTCATTCATCATATGTCAAGTAAAGTCATTCCACAAGACGGTTTTCTTCGTTTCCTTCCGTCATGTATGACGAATAATTGCCGGGATATTAAATGCATTAATACAGTTGCCGGCCAATGAGTTATATTGATTAATGCAGTTATCGGTCAATGCGTTATATTGATTGATATAGTAATCGTTCACAGACTGGTTTCAAAATTTCTCCTAATCCAAATACACGTGTTCGAATAGTTTCAAAAAACTTTGACAAGCTATATATTAATCCAGATAGGGATTTGGAACAATGTTAACAGAATTTCAACGAATTTTTAACGCCATAGCTATATATCAAAAGAAGAATGCGAATCGATTGCATAAAGGCGTCGATTCACATTTATTCATTTCATTATACAGGGTTATTGAAAATGAAAGAGCAGATTTAAAATAATTATTTCTAATGAACGACAATAGATAGAGACACGTACGATACATCACTGGCTAGAGGAAAGTTCAAAGTTTTAAACCCCCGCTTATTGGTTCCAACCTATCAGTGGTGGTGTTTGTTTACGAGAAATTTGACTAAGTCCCACGTCGAGTACCTATCTTCGAAACCAATGGACGTACATGCGCCTAAATTGGAACGATTAACGGGCTATGTGGTCCCAGCAAACCGTCCAAGTGTCTTTATTTGAAATCTGCTCCTTTTTGAATAACCCTATATTTTGTTATACGGGGAGCCTATCTTATTTCTCACATTTGGGCTTTGATCTTGGTGAGCTGCTTATGCGCAAAGTTGAAATAATCAGAGTTTAGCTATTATATTTAATTGTAATCATATACAGGGTGTTTCAAAATTACACCACCAAACTTGGCAAAACGTTAGATGGGAACAATGTGAACATCTTTTGTTAATAACGTTTTGTTCTAAAATGACTGTGCAGTCAGCTACAGTACAAAGATTCCACTGTTTCATCCTGCTTATTCGGAGTCCCATTAGCAAAAAGATAGTATTGCTTAATGTTTTGAATAACATTAATTTACCCACCACAGAATAATGGTTCATTCCTTTAAATCCATACAGTAGTATGCAATTAGACACATGGTTAGTACAGAAAGCAATTGTAAAGTTTAGTTGTCAATTGGAACCATTGCATGCACAGCATGCAGACGTACTCAAATGAAGAATTGGCTGACATGCATTTCGTGTATGGAGCAGCCAATGGGAACGAGAGAGCTGCAGCCGGAAAGATACCCCACCAGACGTGTGCCTCACTATCAGACAATCGCGAATCTGCATCGGCGACTTCGTGAAACAGGATCTTTCTCCAGGAACATGGGCAACGCAGGACGACCACGTAACAGGAACATAGTGCTACAGGACTAGATTCTGCAACAATTTGCTGGTAACCCAACAACAAGTGTACGTGCAGTAGCGCACAAACTGGGTGTGAACCAGACTTAGGTTTGGAGAGTTATGCACGAGAATTTGCTGTATCCATTCCACCGGCAAAAGGTCCAATCATTTAAGTTAATGACAACCCTCTTCGTGAAGCATTTGCAACGTGGCATTTATCACAAAATCACACGGACCCTACATTCACATCACGTGTATTATTTACAGATGAAGCCATGTTTACACGAGAGGGAATGTTTAATTCACATAATGCACACCTGTGGGCCCATGAGAATCCACACGCACGTTTTCTCCGTGCATATCAACAGCGCTACAGTATTAACAATTTGGAATTGTGCATGAACAATTGATTGGCCCATACATGATGCCCACTTCCTTAACTAGGCATACGTACAACATGTTTCTTCAGCATGTGTTACCAGAACTCTTGGAAGACATACCGCTGAGAGTTCGCCGAGACATGTGGTACCAGCACGATGGGGCACCACCCCATCTCATCCGGGAAGTAAGTGATTACCTTGATGCAAGATTTCTAAACAAATGGATCGGTCGTGGAGGTCCTATTAACTGGCCACCCAGGTCACCTGACCTCACCGTCTGGACTACTTCCTCTGGGGACATATGAAAAGTGTGGTGTATGAAACTCCTATTGAGTCACAGGAAGATCTTGTGGCACGTGTGGTGGCTACTGCAGCGATGGTAAAAGAGATGCCTGGAGTGTTTCAGCGCATCAACCGTTCCATGTTACGACGACGTGAGACTTGCATTGAAACAGGTGGTCGACATTTCGAGTATTTTATGTTACTGACTTGTCTAATTAATGTTATTTTGTAATGATGTGAATAAACGTGTTAAAGGTTAACAGTGTTTCCGTTCATGTTAATTAATTGAATCCACGTACTGCAGTTGACTGCAGAATCATTTTAGAATAAAACATTATTAACAAAAGATGTTCAAATTGATCCCCTCTAACGTTTTGCCAAGTTTGGTGGTGTAATTTTGAAACACCCTGTATAATTTCAGCCATCCATAAATAATTACATTTAGGCTGTAATTAGGTTAATTATTTAAGGATGAACGTAATTAAATTAAAAAAGATCATTAACCCTCGCTAGATCACTTCAATCGGATTGCGAACGAAAGCAAGTTTTTTCAACTGCATTCGGCGGAATTATCAATTCGGTATTACATCACAATAATTCTTTAACATAATACCTCCTTTCTACTAAAGCAATATACTGAAAAACAATAATAGGCGTTAATAATTTCAGCAATATTAAAAAAAAATGTAAACAAGCTCGCTTTCCTTGTTACATTCCCTTACTTTTGCTCTCAACTATTTTCCAAATTGTACATTACATTGCTTTCTCCTATTTTCCAGAGCAAATTCGGCATCTAATAATCTGAATACAACATTAAACTGTGAACCCAGCTTTAATTAATTTTGTATATATTTTGTATATCGTACAATATACTAATATCGGTTTATAGGCACTAGATTCCAAACAAGAAAATTTTAATTAAAGACCTATACATGCATAAAAAGAAAGTCATTAAACTGTGCATTAAATTACTTTGTGGATAAGTAGTTTCCTTTTATTTCCCTTGACCTATACCGTATGATAAATTATCAAATTATTATTAGACAAGCTCAATTGACCGAATGGCAATGGAGGTTATGGGTCCTTGGGAGGGCACGGAGTTGTATGTATTTTCATCAACAACTCATCACATAAAAGGAACTTCTACCGCCTCTTCTTTTCTCGCTCTTAAAAGGGAAATAAATAAATAATAAAGCAAATAAACGAGCCAATTACGTAGCAAAAGTTAACAGAAAAGGAACGATGTTTGTCATTACGCCTTTCTTGGAGCAACTGCTGGTTTCTAAAGGATGGCAATCTCTGTACGTACTGAGCTTACAGACCTGGATTACCATTATGCTACTTCAAGCCTCTCGTACTTGCAACAATCTTTGGAAAGGCAGATATCAGAGAAAAGTTGCAAGAAAAATATAAAATGGGAGTTTCTTAAAAAATGATACAAATTTTAATTTTTTCATAGAAATAATTCTTTTTTCTCGTTTTTAAAATGGGTTCATTCTACTTTTGTAATACATATACATTATATACATGATATAACATATATGAACTATAAACGTACATCGAAAGTCATAGGTTATAATTGAAGTAAACCAAGATTTCAAAACAAATTTTCGAAGAGAAATAAAGGTATGACAAGAAGAGTCGATAGATAAATCTCACTATAAAATAATAAACCAACAAAAAATAAACTCTTATCCGGTTAATAGTCTTTTTTGTTTGCTGATAAGACAATTTTTAATCGTGTATTTGTAATAATAATAATAATAATAATAATAATAATAATAATAATAATAAAGAAAAAAAATTTGCCTCCTCGGGCACATCATCTTGGCAAGTTTACTCCAGCACATTTTATGTAGAAGATTTTTATTTTATTTTATGGTAATGTATACTCTTTCATCATTATGCAGCTTCTATTTTCAAGGAAACTACTATAAACAAAAATTTAAGTTTAAAAAAAAATTAAGACTAATCCACTCAAGTGACTGCCATTGCGGATCTCTATCTCCAGTGAGATTACTTTCTAATTAATTTAAGTGCCGATCGATTAATGTGTGGGAACAAATGCAAGAAGAATAAATAAAGAATTCACTCTTTTTTGTAATATTACGTTAGTACTGTGTTATTTTATTTTCTATTTAATTCTTATTTTCCTGAATGCTATTTCTTTACTGTTCTAAACTGAAATTGATCTTAATGGAACGAGATTTTACAAATGGAAAGAAATAACACGACGTTTGACTTCGCTAGCTCTGCTGTCATGGGAAAAAAAATAATAGCTCAAGAAGGATCCATGAGGGTTTAATCATACGCCATACGTCAGATGTTAAATTATTAACGAAAAATAGGAAAGATCCGCAGCTTGCATTCGAACCAGGAATTAAAATAAAAAAACTAACGTTAGGGATTTAAACAATTGTATTATGTAAGGTTTTTGAAGATAGTTTTTAAGTTTTTGGTAATTAAACATTATAAGTTAAAAGTATTGTTATAAGTAATTCCTCTTTTTTTAATAACATTATGGAAATTAAAATTTATAAAATTAATAAAGAAATATAGTCATTAAAATAATTTCACCATTCTGAAATTGTCTTTTATATACTGATAAATGTTCTTGTTTATATTTGGAGCATTCAGTCCTTGATGGAAGTCTTCCCAGTGTTTTGGTGAACTCCTATTGATGTTGAAATTGAAGTTCTCTTACTTTCATTGATGTAAGTCTAGTTGTTTTCATCGATGTTATTTTTTATTATAAAGTTTTTTTCAGTCTGGCGAATTGCCACTGGTTGTTTTTACATTTTACCAAAGCACATCGACTACTTCTGGATGATAACAGTGTTGTTGTGGAAATTAATTAATTAAAATAAATAGATAAGAAAATATGTTTTTCAAATTCTCTTTTTCTTCTGGGTTCATCATCAGATATGTTATTTTTAGAATATATTTTTAAATTGTGGTTTTTATATTATATTATTGTGTACTTTCTTAATTGTCTTTGTTTTTGTTTATTTTTGATTATTTTTCTGATTAGATGATTGATCAAATTTCTGTATTATGTTTGCTAAGTTGTTATCCTTTGAATTTATTATAGAGAGCTTATTTAATTAATCTTTTGTTATGATTTTTTTCCTTTTGTCTTTCTTGTTTACAATGTGTTGCTTGAATAATTCAGTCTAATTGCTCGTTCATGTTCCTTAATTCTTGTACACAAATAATTTACACTGCCCTACACTAATAATATTTCTTATTAGGGGAGAACCCAGGGAAAGAAAATGTCTGTTTTTAAATTTATTAGTGATTTTAAAATCCTGATAATCTTACCTTTTATTGTTTTTCCATCTTTAATCCAGGGTTCTTTTTATTTGCCCGGTGTTTGTTACAATTTTGACGGACTTAACATCAATGAAAGCATCAGAATTTCACCACAACACCGGCAAGACTTCCATCAAAGACTAAAGGCTCCAAATATCAACAAGAACATTTATCAGTATAAAAAATGAGGTGTGGTCACCATCCGACTTTCTTATACGTAAATGTCCTGGTCCAAATACAGAAAAAAATTAAACAACTGTCTAAAATAGCTACTTCCGATAGAAATTTTGTGAATAAAAGTTACTTCAAATTAGCTTCCAAACACTTTGGATTGCAAATTTTCCTATACCATTTTCTTTCGCCTATTTTAGCAAAACACTGGTTTTTGATAAGAGTAAAACTGGTACTCCCGGTTGGAATTTTGAAAAATTTCGTAAACAAAAGTTGTTAAAATTAACTTCTAAATAGTTTTGCATACTTCCGTCTTATTTCGCCTGAATTAGCAAAAACTGGATTTTGACAAGAGTAAAACTGGTACTTCCGGTTGAAATTTTGAAAAATTTTCTTAACAAAAGTTGTTTAAAATTGAAATTGGAACACTTTAAAATTTTCATAAACGCAATGTTTAACGAGATATTTCAAAATTTATATTTTGGCGCTGGAGTAAACTGATACTTCCGGTTCACCGATTCCACTGGAAAACTAATCAGACCTCCCGAGGAAGATTATAATCTTAAGTTTAAATTTGGTCTCGATAGCTTTAGCCGTTTGGACGCTATCGTGGACACACACACACAGATAGGCACACAAACATTTTCCAGAAATCACTTTTTCGTAATCTAGGGACCCTAAAACGTGAAGATCAGTGAAAATCTGGAGGTCGAAATTTTTCGTGATTACAATATTTCCTTATACTATGTATAAGAAAGTAAAAAGACAACTTCAGAATGGTGAAAATATTTTAATAACTATATTTCTTTATTAATTTTAATTACCACAACTTTATTAAAAAAATAAAAAAATATAAAAATAAAAAAAATAAAAAAAAGAGGAAAAATTTATAACGATACATTTAACTTATAACATTAAACAATGTTTTTAATTTATCCGCAAGATTAATATTATAAACATCGCATAGATTTTTAAACGACTGAATAAGAAAAAAAATGCATTAAGGCAGATAATCCATATCTTCATGTATTCTCAAGACACACTAGTGCCTAGCAAAGGAAGGAAATCGCGTCCATTAATACTGTATTATTATTCAGTTCATGATGATGTGTTCAGTGCCGATAACATGAACAAAATTTCTCTATAAACAAAGCTGGAAAAATTTTCAGAAATATTCAAACAGGATAATGATTTTCAGAGTTGAGTTAGTCATTTCGAAGTAGATTTAGATGGCAACGCACAAGAAAACCGGAAAAAGAGAACGGAGTCCTAATCATCCGCATCAGTTACGCTTAACTAACGAAAAAGGATTAATCACGGAAACTGCTGAACTTTCCGTGTATTGTCATTTGCAGAGAACTAAATGGCACGTGAAACTCAAAACAAATGCTTCCGCTCCCCGACAGCGAACCGAGCCATCCATTCGCGTCGACAGTGAACCTGCGCAACGTACAATCGACGACGACGACGATGATGATGTCATCTGTAACAAGGAAAGAACATCAATTGCACACCTTCCCTCCCTCAACCATGCCCCATCCATCAGCGTGTAATGTGTTTGTGCCGGTCTCTCATGGTTCGCCAAAACGTCAAGCAAAAGAAAACAAAAACTTCAGAGGTTACTAGGTAGTGAAAGTCAGCAAAGTGTATCCAATAACGAACGAAACACCAACCGGATATTTTGATTAATTCCAAAAAGGAAAGCATCATTTTTATAGTTATGTTATGTTGTTATTTTATACAACTATGAAAAATGAATTTATTAAAGAAAGTGAACTCTAATTTATCAGACGCTATCTTCATAAACAATATACAGTTGCCATGCTCGTTATATAGAGTAACAGAAGAAGAGGAACAAATATTCGTAAACGTTTTCTCAATCGATCGATGTAGATACGGAAAAAACAAAACAATAACGGAAAATATCAATTTAAGGCTATAAATTTTATGCCAACTTATACTTTATCGTCTTAATGGTAACCTATTAATAAAAAACGATTTTTGCCGGTAACTTTGGATTCCGTAGGTTTTCTCCGAAGGAATTTCCAGGTAACATTACATCTTAGCAATACCTGTGAGACATTCCTTTTACATTCCTTATTATTTATTTACAAGAGAAATCAGAGAAAAAATTTTTTTTATCGTTTTCTAAAAGCAAAGGTAAACGATCAATAAAGAAGAACGGCTAATGGAAAAACGATGGCTGCACTCTTATTTTATTTACCATTAAATCCGATGGGGTAATTTCCTTACGAGGCTTTAAAGGAAACGAACGATAAAAAAACGAAGGGAATAATCAAACAATGAAAAAGCTATCCAAAATTTATATATGTGTGTGTGTTGTTTTCATTTTACAGTGCTGCACATATAATCTCCTCTCTGGTGAGAGAAAGCAGCACTGTAAAATGCTGAATCTTTAATGATGGAATCACGGAGTGAGTTACTCGCGATGTAATATTAAAAAAAAAAAAACAGAATAAATTTTCAAATTCAAAGAAATTTTTATATTTCATTATGCTCAAAATTCGTACAGCATCTTTTAAAATAATAATAAACGCCTTTTCTGACAATAGTAAGCATATTCGCTTTGAAGAACAGATTCGAAAAAGAGGAGACAATCCAATTTAAAAATTTTAAAATCGATTTATTTTGAAATCAAAAATCTTATTAAAATACATGTACGCGTAAAAAAAAAAAAATATCGATCTGCACATGGTTGAATAAATGGAAACAACACTCGTACGAATCCTCATATCGCGAAGTCTCGGAAGACTTCTAATGAATTTTTAAAGAAACTGTTAAAAATTTTCTCATTTGAGTAAATATGAAATGGCTTTCTGAATGTAATTTCCAGATCAAACATGCACTTAAAAATTTAACTTTGGAGAATCAAATATACAAAAATTAAAAAAAATACAAAAATGAAAAAGTAGTCGCAAAAGAAAACTGAAATAAATTTAAAGATGACATATACTAAGAAAATCGAGTATATTTGATTTCCAAAAATGATTCTTGGAGCGACCGCCAGAGACCCCTTCTGCTAGTTTTGCTTTCACTATTTGTAATAGACAGTTCCGTTTTTATTGCTTTTGGGTCGTTGAAATGAATGCTTCTCCAAATCTTCATTTTTAGACAAAAAAAATTAATATCTATAAACAGGCTTAGCCCATTTTCATGAAAAATGCCTCAATGCATAGTTTAAGGAACCCTCAAAGAATGTATTTTTTAATGAAACAAATTTTTTTTTATCTGTCGGGGGGGGGGGGGGCGGCTAAACTCCAAAACGACTCAAGAGCCAAACAAGTTATTTAAAAAAAAATTCGCCTCAATAGGAAGAATCTGTACAGTCTATTCCAAAAGTGTTTTCACTTAGGTGAATGATGTTCGGCTTCCTTGCAATACATTAAACCGGTTCAGGCAAGAAGTCGAGTTCGAATCACGTTGGACGATGCTAGTTATTGTTTTTAGCAACAGGGATAGGTAAGCATAATGAGTGACGTCAAACTGTTTTAATTGAAATCTGAGTTTGGGCCTTTATTAGGAAAGTTTTTCTTTATTATTAATAAATCAATGTATATTATTATTTTAGGACAAATGCAGTATAATAACGTAAAAACTACACGAGGAAGTAAGCGATAAGTTAGCAAAAACATCATGTTAATAAATTAATTTCTCATTACGTCTTACAACAACAGTCGGAACTTTCGGACGATTGTGGATTCTAAAAATCTTATATAACTGGTTGTTCGTCAAGCTGGACTGAAAAGAGAACTTGCTTGCTTTAAGTCATCATTAACTGCGCATGTCAAAAAAGGATAATTTTACTTAAATTTCATGTATAAACCGATTTTGATATTATCAAATGACTAGAAATCCACCCGTCAAATAACAGGTGTCACCCGTACAGGTTGAAGGGTAATGAAAGTGGAATATCAAATAGTTTTCAAAACATATATAAAAAAAAAATCAACATTAAACAATATTTTATTGTTCATTTTATTTATTTAATTAATAACAATGACTGAGTATTGTCTTACCAAAACAATCCGACGGTTTAACGTGCCCTCCGAAGCAAGGGGGGTTCATGATGGAAGAGCTACTGGCGGACGAACAAACCAGTGGCTATCACCAGCTGCTGGACAACCAGTACTGGTCACTCAGCAAATGGATCAGATTAAAGTCCCCCAACAGCTGTGCCCCAAATAGCCATCCCACCCAGCAGTGGTCCTCAAACCACTGGCTGTCACCTAGTCAGCAGCTGGCCGCGCCTGAAGTTACCCAACCGACGATACAGCCAGGCCACGGCCACCCCTACGGATTGTTGAAACTTTTATTTGTTGGCCTCGGACGGACGTTTCGGGCAGACGGATAAGAGAATTAAGGCTGATTCCCACTGGACGGTAAGGACGGTAAAAATCAGCCGGTATTCCAAACAACCGTTATGACCGTTCACGGCAACAAAGTATGACCATTCTCACTGAACGGTAAAAGTTAAACATTCAACCAATCAGGAGTGTTTATACTTCGCAGTCGAAAAACCAATAGAATAACAGCTCTCATAGCTTCTCAGCTCACCGAAAAAAAACCCAAAATGGCTGATCAATCAATGCTCAGATGTATATTTTCATTATGTTTACAAGCGGTTAATAATAAAACTTATTATAACCGTTTCACGATAATTTATTATTAAATATCCAAGAATACTTTCTAACCTCAATAAGCAACTCCTTGTTGATTGCAGCCATTTTAATTTGCACTGACTAAGAAGCGTGATCATGGCCAAAGCAATCCCAGCATTCTTGTTTCATGTGCTCTGCTGTGATTGGCTGGTTTCCAATCCCAGACTGGCACAAGAGGGCAAAACCGGTTGCCCTTGAGCTACGTTTCCATAGCAACTCCACCGGTACCGGCTGATTTTACCATGCTTGCCGTCCAGTGGGAATCAGCCTTTATAGTATTAGATAACGTTTAGCCATTATAAAATAATGATCCTCCCATGTTAAATTGTACTCGAGCACTTCGCCACAAACAATAAGAGTAGCAGCTAAAAACTGTAAGAAAAAACTTGAAAGATACCACTTTTAAAACCGTAGTTCGAGGGTCATTTTTAAAGTAAGACCCATTTTTAAAGGGTATATTTTCAAAATTTTTTCTTTACCAGATTCTATGTACCTTAAACTATTTTTCCACATAGTTTCCAAGTTTATTTAAGCACTTGTCATAGCGCTCAATGTACTTCCGCATGATCACTTCTTAAAAGCTGCCGCCGGTGAAAAAAGTCACGCAGTTTTCACTTTTTCATCGTCGCTGAATGTAGGCCGCAGTCTGCAGATGAACTCCTTTAGATCCCGGAATAGGTGGTAGCCACTGGACGCGAGGTCCGGATTGTAAGGTGGGTGGTCAAGTTTTTCCCAAACAAAAATTCTGGGAACTTAACACTCGCCTTACAGTCCAGACCTCGCATCTAGTGGCTACCACTTGTTCCTAGATCTAAATGAGGTCATCGGCAACCTGCATTTCAGCGACAATGAACAAGTGAAAACTGCGTGACTTTCTTCACCGGCGGTAGCTTTATAAAGTGATCATGTGGAAGTATATTCACTACGTTTACATGCACGTTTCGATCCGGATCGACTTGAGTTAATCCAAAATATGGAAGTATTGAGCGCTATGACAAGTGCTTAAATAAACTTGGAAACTATATGGAAAAATAGTTTTAAGATACCTAGAATCTGGTAAAGAAAAAAAAATTTGAAAATTTATATAGTAGTTTCGTCTTTATTACAAAACGGTTCTTTCTTTAAAAATGATTCTCGTAAATCGTACGGCTATATAAGGTAGAGGAGACTCCACTGTTGCTGTATTTCTAATCAGATTGCTGAAAACCGTGTTCCGTGTTATCGAACAGGGTGTCGAGCTTTTCTGTCGTTGAGGGTGCAGTGCCTAACTTTCTGAACATGGAAGCATTTCCATTCCCCTACCATTCTTTTATTTTGCCACGTAGCAAAGCTCCCTCCATTTAAAACAGACCATTAAAATAACTCCATATTTTTTATGTTCAAAAACAAGCAAATATTTCAACATTACTGTTGTATTGTAAATATATATCATATGTTCGGAGAGAAGGAATGTTAAATAATTTTTTATCAGTCTGATCAACCACTTTGAGGGAAAACGTTTTCGCCTTATTTTAAATGTGTCTTTCATATGCTTAGTTTAAAATGAATAACAAATTACAACCGTTTACTAAAATCAATTAAAAGGTCAACCTATTACAAATCAGATTATTATGAAAAACAGAAATAAGAGGCCAAATCGGGGTTTCCTTACATATTTCTCAGATGATTTTACGACAGAGATGCCCAAAATTATTTCGTCCTCGACTACAGATATACATAGCGAAAGGTTTGTTTTAAGTCTGGACGTGCAAAGAGGGGGTCCTCGCACAAATAAAGTGATTCACGCTGAGTTGTGACGTCACCGATTGGAGATCGCGAATTAAAGAGGGGGAGGCGAAGATTTATCTTTTGCAGAAGGAAATGGACGTTAAGCTTGTGTTCGTATTAATGCACGACATTAAAATTATCTTCAGACGCTTTTCCATGTTCCCAGAGCAAAAAAATGCGCGTTATTTCCCGCCAACTTTTAACACCGCCTCATCAACACTCCTCCCCCTCGCTTGTTAAAAGCTTTATACTAGGAAAGCATTATACCTCAATGAAGAAATTAGTTTTCAACAAGATTTAGCCACAGATGTAAATATAATGCATCTGCTTCAATCCCGCTGTAAAGTAAATGTGGTCGCACTTCTGATGTTTTTTTCCAAGTGCTATTTTATAATAATTTCCAAATTTGATTGCTTAATCTTATAATTTGAAACTTTGAGTCAAATATTTGATATTAAATTGGTAATGGTTCAGATTAACCATTGTTTCACATTCAAATCGGGTGATAACGATTTTGAGGTACTTGAAATAAAGAATCAGTTTGAATTTCATCTTACTTAAACTTTTTGCTATGAAATGAAAAGAACAAACCGAGTTACCACACTTTTCTGAAGAAAAGCAAAAATAAATAAAAATTCAACTCGTTATCTCTTCAACTGCCCCATCAATGGAATTCTTCCTTTGTTGTTGGCTTTGGCTCCGGTTCAAATGTCAAGCCTCTTTCGGCTGTAAAATATGGATGTATTAGCAATAGACGTCTGGTTTTATGAGCTGAAAAACCAGACTGAATATTTAATTAATTGAACTTCGTTTAGGGGAGATGGAGACAAATCAAGCGGTGATGCATCTTTCTTTATCAAACGCCGTTGTTGTTCCTCACTTTTGGGCAGCAGGTGTGGGAGCCAAGGGCTTCTTGCATAATCTCATTCACACGACTAAGTAATGCCTCAACCCTTAATCAAGCTTGTAAGCCCTTTGATAAATATACATTAAGCAATGAAATCATAAAACGAAAAACAAAATTATAGAAGAGAGTACATGTATTCGATTACAAGGATGGAACCTCTTGAAAAAATATAAGAGAGAGTAAGAGTTTTCGAAAGATATCGTAAAACCTCCCTGCCCTATTAATAAAAACTTTAAAGAGAGAGAGAACAAAATTGATTTTTCAATGAATAAAAGCTAACGAAGAATTCACATTTATCAAAAACAATTGAATTCAACGTGTTTGTTCAATCTCGTCATACATAAACCACTGTCATTATCACCGGCACATTTAAAGATGACATAATCATTAGAATAATCAATAAGGGCCCAAATGACCCCATGAAAGACATCAAAGAATCCTACAAATGATGTCATATCGATCGCCGCACAACATTCTTCATGTTAATTATAATAAAGGAAAAGATGGAAGGAAAAATTACGCGACCTGGATTCGAACCAGGAACCAAGAATATCGCAGGCTCGTTGTCTCTACCTAATGAGCTATCGCGGACACGGTACAGCAAGGCTGCCACAAAGTGTCCTAAATATTACAAGATAATCGGGATGGAAGCCCAAAGAGAGGGCAGGCATTGGCAGATCGAGAATTCTTCCATTCCAAACCGGCAGATCGAGCAACTCCAATTTCTTCGACGCTTGTACAGGTGTGATATACGGCATTCTGTCCTGCATATCATAAATGAATATGATACCATGCTATACACTGAGTGAGCATATTATTATGACCACCCTGTCAGTATCTCACTGGGCCACCTTTTGCCTTTAATACTGCGGTGATTCTTCGTGGCATTGATTCCACGAGATGGTGGAAGGTGGTGGGAGAAATCTGACACCATACCTGATGGATAGCACTGTCTAGTTGTGCTAGATTGGACGGTGGTGGATCCAGCCGTCTGATGGTTCGTTCGACTTCGTCCCACAAATGCTCAATTGGAGTGAGATCTGGGGATTGTGGAAGTAAGGTAAAGTCCTCCTCATGTTCCTGGAGCCACTCCTGCACAATACGAGCTCTGTGGCATGGCGCATTGTCTTGCTGGAAGTAACCATTTCCATTGGGGTATGCCATCAACATGACAGGGTGGACTTGATCGACGACGATACGGAGGTATGCTGTGCCATCCAGACGTTGTTCAACACGTATTATCGGACCCAACGCATGCCAGGAAAACATTCCCCAGACCATAACACTGCCCGCACCGGCCTGAAGGGTTGTACTCATGCATGCGGGATCCATGCTTTCGTGCTGTTTCCGCCAGATTCTCACGCGGCCGTCTGCATGTAACTGGAATCGTGACTCGTCAGACCACATGATTTGTTTCCACTGCTCAGTAGTCCAGTCCTTGTGCTCCTGAGCGAATTGGAGTAGTTTCCGCTTGTTGGCTGCAGACAGCAAAGGTGTGCGGACAGGTCTTCGGATTCCGTATCCCATGCGATGCAGTGTGCGGCGGACAGTGCGTTCAGAGAGCGTTTTGGAGGACCCCTGATTAAGGTCAGCGGTGATTTGATGCACAGTTGCCCTTCTGTTATCCTTTACCAGTCGTGACAGTCCCCGTTGTCCGATCATCAACCATCCGCGGGGCGCCCACAACGCAAACATTCAGTCCCCGTGTTCCGGCTAACCGTCCAGTCTTTAAATACTTTAACGACGGCTGCTCTCGAGCACCCCACGAATGCTGCTGTTTCGCTGATTCTCGCTCCATAGCTCCGAGCACCTACAATCATCCCGCGTTCAAAGGCTGTTAAATCGCGTCGTTTACCCATAGTTGAAGAATGGAACACGTCTACTGTTGTTGACGACACTCAGCTTCCCTTTTTATATTGGTCCGGCCCGCTAGCAACATTGTAGCGACGTCCGTGCGCGCATTTGCATAAACATGTCAGGTGGTCATAATAATGTGCTCACTCAGTGTATAAACATTCGCAATATCAGAAATGAACAAATTAAAACTGGAGAACATTCCAAGCAATAGCCCAGTTGAATAGTGGCAACGAGCGTAATACTCGTGGTCCCTGGTTCGAATCCAGGTCGCGAATTTTTCCTTCCTTTTTTTCCATTAACACCATTCCTTATGCTTGGAGCATTACTTCCAGTTTTAATTTGTTAATTTCTTATTCTTCCTATTCACATTCTACGTATGTCCTATCAAACATATTAATCAGTCCCGTGCATGTAGTTTTTTTTTTTTTCATAATAACTTCTGAAGATTCATTATTTTACACACGTTGTATTGTATAGTGTATATAGTTATAATTTCTAACGTCCTTTTTACAATACAATTGGTTTATTATTCCTTAGTCATATAATCGATTTTCATCCTTTCGGACATCATCAGTATTTTTTCAGTTGAGATGTTTAAATGTCTTACAATGGTATTCTTTTTTAAATTTTGAACAATGTTTCTTCTATTCATTGTTTTTTGGTTATATTGTTGTCATTATTATTAGTATTTATCTTATACATTGTAGTTTTATTAATATAAAATATAGTATTATCTTATTTTATGAATATATGTTTAATTAAAAAACTACAATATATAAGATAAATACTAATAATAATGACAACAATATAACCAAAAAACAATAAATAGAAGAAACATTGTTCAAAATTTAAAAAAGAATACCATTGTAAGACATTTAAACATCTCAACTGAAAAAATACTGATGATGTCCGAAAGGATGAAAATCGATTATATGACTAAGGAATAATAAACCAATTGTATTGTAAAAAGGACGTTAGAAATTATAACTATAAACCTCTGAAGAAGCAAACAAGCAACATGGAAATTAGGAAAAATAAACGCATTTCATTGTAAGACCACGAGGGAGCAGCACCGACTGCGAGGTTCAGAAAAGTGGAAGTAAGTCGTTTTTTTTTTGTGTTTTTTTGCCTAGAAGACAAGATGGAGGTAACGTGTGATGAGCAATATGAAGCACTTAAAAAAAATTTTTCGAGTCATATATAAAATGGTTGGTTGGTTGGTTCAGAAATACACAAATTCAAATAACTAAATTTTAGTTACTTAGTCAATTTAATACGATTCAGTGAAAAAAAAACCTCCGTAAAAACGGATTTAAATTTTCAAAGGGAGCTGCATTTAACACAACGAAGAGTCGCATTTGCCCACCGAGGATATATAGTATAAACATAAAGTAAAGACATATGTGAAAATGCGGTCCTCGCCACATAAATTCTATGATGAGGCCCCATAGTTTAAAATAAATCATTAAGGAATGACATAACTAAGTACCGAAAGGTTAAACTAAACCATTCGCGGAACTATATTTTAAACCGCCCTATGTTAATACTGTAAGTTTCTAATGGACCATAATGATCCATTAACCACGTACCTTTGAACCAATTTGGATTATCATTAATTTTACGTTATATTTATTCATGACACATCATTCAAAGTTGTTTGATATATTACATGCCATATTTTAGCATTGAAAGTTCCAATGAATCATAATGGTCCCACTAAACCAGGTTCCTTGAAAGCAATTTCGACTATCATCAATTTTACGTTATATTCATTCATGACACATCATTCAAAGTAGTTTGATATATTACATGCCATATTTTAGCATTGAAAATTTTTGAGGGTGTCATTAGAGCACGTGTCATTGTTTTGATTTCAACCATTTTCAAAATGGTTCATTCCCGGAACCATATTTATTAATTGGCGAAAATAGTAATTTATATCCGCTTCTATCTCGTCGTTACGATTTGTTTGATATATTACTTAATATATCACTCCATTGAAAATTGCTAGGTGGGGTCGTGAAGGTACCATTTGTGCACGTGTTATTGAACCGATTTAGATAATATTTGTGACTGATTCGTCCCATGTACCATATTCATCGACTGACGAAAATAGTAATGAATAACCGCTTCTATCCCGTCATTACGATTTGTTTGATATATTACTCAATATATTTTCCCATTGAAAATTGCTAGGCGGAAAATAGAAGTACCTTTTGTGCACGTGCCATTTAACCGATTTAGATAATATTTGTAATTGGTTCGTGCCATGAACCATATTCATCGACTGACGAAAACAGATTTTGAAAATCTTTCATAGCCTCGAAGGAGTTTGAGTTACAGACGGACAGACAGACACGTTTCTCCACACTGATAGCATAAAGCACCTTTTGGTACTTAATAATTGGCCATCGCTGATTTAAAATGTTCCCTAAACATAAGTAAAACCATTTTGGTAATGCGTCTGAAAAGCAGAGGTCAATCATTACACTTATAAAGTTGCAACGAAGTATCAGTAGTTTTTATGAGGGGGATGCATTGTGTACAATATCGTATCAAGCAAGTAAAACTTTTCTTATTCGGACTCCGTTTTACAATTTATCTAGTATTTAAGTAGAAAGATCGCACAGGATCGAAATCGTAAAAAGGGCGGTTAGCGAGGCAGTATACTTAAAAAAACTTTGAGGGGAAAACTTCTTTATAAATTAGCGACAATCTTTATTTTTTTGCGGATGAGACCCTTTGAATAGATGAAATAGCATTACTTTATTTATATCTCCTCACGCATTTCGAAAGCTACTCGGTCAAAGCGCTTCAATTAGCTCCTCGAAATAGTGAAACTATCTTTACCAACAGAAACAATTTCCAAGAAATCTCAACTACTCATAAACGCACTCAAAAGCAACACGAAAACAATATTTGCTAACTCTCACTTCTCAAGGGTTCTGATGAAAGAGAAACAACCAAAGCCAGCGCAGCTGGTAGCAGTCCAGACGAGCGGGGAAGGGGAAAAGATAATTTCTTTCCAACCCAGTCTTTAAACAAACAA
The DNA here is from genome assembly GCA_023313115.1 of Rhysida immarginata. NCBI lineage: Eukaryota > Metazoa > Arthropoda > Chilopoda > Scolopendromorpha > Scolopendridae > Rhysida > Rhysida immarginata. The sequence goes on from JAHWFO010022496.1 coordinate 1,937,395, forward strand.
TTTTTATACTTAAAAAAAAAAAAAAAAAGGTAAAACGTGAATGAAAATTAAAGTGGCCTTACACGCCCTCCCTGGCCCTGGCTGACGGTGTGACGTCAGCGAAGGTGTCGTTCTCCTCTTCGAAGAAAGTTGTCTCTGGCCCTGCGAAAGTTGTCTCGTCTAGCTCCAGGCTCCTGGCGGCGGCCGTCGTCACGCGAATCTTGTGGGATTCGATCTCATGACGTAAGAGGACGCTCTGCCTCGTGTCCCCGTACATCCTCTTCATAAGCCCTCGGTTGTCGTTCAGAAATTTTATTAACGGCTGCCTACAATGAGATAAACAAACAAATAAGCCACTATCATCATCATCATCATCATCATTATTATTATTATTATTATTGCAGTCCGGAATAAACAAAATTTTCCAGACTGTTAAAAAAGAAAAGAGATAGTCATAGAAGTGTTATATATTTAACGGAATATAAACAAACTTAAATAAAGACTTCTAATGATCGTACGAAAATTAAAAATAGGACAGACAATCACTCAGGTTAACTGCACATGAGTTGCGTTCAGCGCGCGATAGGTGGATAGCAGCTAACAAAAAAATTCTCTATTCGGCTCTCAGTCATATTTTGAAAAAGACAATTTCACCTGTGGAAAATAACTTTTCTTTAATAATATTGAATAGACTGTATACATATTTGCTTTTTAACAAAACGAAGCGAACGACCATGCCAGCAAAACGGTGCGTCACACACGGTGGCGACACTCATTCGCAAAAAGGTGATTATCTCATTTTCGACGGGGAAGATAAACGAATGAGGTCCAAACAAGAGGGGGGGGGGGGATACCCAAGTCTATATTAGCATATTTGAGATACATTAGAAGAAATTATGAAATCAAATTCGTAGAACCAACTGATTAGCAAAATAATTAAATAAACTGCATAAGAGGTTGCAAATCGGCGTTTTATTATGCCAATTTTTTTCTTTCTTTCTTTGCTTTGATTCGATTTCAGGAAAAGAAAATTCCGTTCGAATAATCTGATAAAGCTGCGCATCACAACATCCCTAAAGGGCCAAATTTCATAAATCTAGATGAAGAATGTGGAACTCGCTTTAGTTGAAGAGTCCATCAACTCGACTAGGTCATTTGAGTGCCGACCTAGGTCTTTCCTGTTTTAAAAATAAAATTGAACTTCATGTGTTATCTAACGCAATTTCAAAAAAAAAGGTTATAAACAACAAGAAAGCAACTTGTACCTGCATTTATATAGGGCAACAACTGATTTTGGATCTTTTATTTTCTTTAATTCTTTCTCAGCATGGTATTGTCCCATTTTTGGCAAGTATTAATTAAGACCGATTTCGTACGTTTGCTGTTATACATGTGAATATTGCAACGCATATACGATGTATCGTGGATTTTTCTTCCCCGTTTAACGATTTTTATGATTTTTTTTTAATGCAAAGAGTGGGTTTATACTGAATCGGAATACTCCACAGCTTTGTAATTGCAATTGTATACTCTATCTACTATGACTCAACCTAGTTTTCATAATTTCTCAGTGCTTATATTAGGAGCGCTGGGAAAACGTTTGTTCAATTTTATAGATAGACCTGACTTTTATGACTCTAGCATCTTTTATTCTAAAGTTATTCGACTGTTTCGGGAATTTCCTTTACACCTTGTATTTGTTTATATAGGGCGATCCAAAAGTCATTCACTTCACTTAAAAATGAGCCCCCCCCCCCCTTTCATTTTCTTAACCGAAGCAGATCATGTTGACCATTTCAGGAACAGTGTAGCTTGCCATCCTGGAATTGTTCTGTCCACTATATGTTGACACATGCCTTTTATTTGCTTTTCCTCATGAAAGTGAATGTTATTATGGTAATTTTTGGTAATTTCTCGATTTGCATGTTGAACATTCAAATGTCTGCGAAGTACATAGGGAGGTAACCATTAAATTCAACATATGATTGTTGGTGATCCGTTCATCGGATTTTGTAAATTTTTGTTTTGTTCGGAATTCCATGCTGAACAAGTCTTCAATTGGAATTTTTCGTGTATCGGTTACGGTTTTTTAGATAGGATTTGAAAATGTCCTAATTTGCATATTCGGGATGATGAAAAGTGCACCACGAGATAGGTCGCCCACAACTTCCTACTCATTGGATTCATCAAACTTGACATATCTACTTCGGTTACGAAAATAAAAGGGGGGGGGTGCTCATTTTTGTATCCATCCTGTATATAAAATGAAACCATTAAACATATCGAGGCGTCAAATTAGCAGTTGATAATCTTTAATCAATGCAACACTGACTGAGCTTACCAGTAAACGTTCAAACGAATGCGAACGCACATTTGAATATTCTTTGGGTGAACTGACTTTTGGATCATTCTCTATAATGTACCTATGAAATCTTTGAATATGAACCGTGACACGTAATATCTTTTTAATCGATATATTATTGGACATAAATGCTACCTATATTATAGGAATTTTATTATCATTCCATGAGCTTCCTGGGTTAATCTATTATAAGTACTTTATCTTATTTATACCATTTGTGCCATCAAGGAAAAGTAAGGTGTTGGGAAATCACATTACCAAGAAAAAAGACTTTGGTTGAGTGCCTTTCAAAAAAAAAAAAAAAGAAAGTTTGAAATACTGCAGCAATAAAAGAGTTTTACAGTCCGTCCAAACAGCTTATAATATTGAAATAAATTAGATGTGTTTTCATTTAAACAAAATAATTATAAATAAACTAACTACTCAAAATTGGATTTTATTAGCTTTATAGAAACACAGTTTCATAAATAGTAATTCTTGTAAAAATAAACAGCTAACCATTGTTTATAACTATTTTAATAATTATTTTGCAATATGAAATGTGTCCAGAATGTTTATAATATTGAAAAAACTATCCGTAAAGTTTATAATACATGAAATTAATATTTTGTTACATCGCCTGGATGTTTTAACAATGCACAAATTCTTTTTGGCATACTTTCTACTGACTTTTGACACAATTCAACACTAATATTTTCCCACACATTTCTTACGTCATCAATTAACTGTGTTTTTTGTTGTAGGTCGCAATTTTTTCGATTTGAATTTTCATTAAATGCCACAGATTTTCCATAGAATTCCCTGGCCAATTCATTGTGCTTCTGTTGCATGCTCTTCCATCCATTCTTTAACTGTCTTTGCTGTATGGCAAGGAGCATTGTCTTGTTGAAGGATGTACTCTTTATCTTCAAATTGATATTCGGCAGTGGGAATTAAAAGATATTCCAAGATTTCTTTATAAACAGCAGCTTCCTATAATGATGCAGCAGCTCGGGTATGTTAGTTTCTGTATTTCGTTTCCACACGGTTCTTCCACTTTCATCGACAGAGATAGTAACAATTGTCTCATCAGTGAAGATTTACTTTTTTCCAATCGTCCATTGAAAATTGGACTTATATTTCTTGACCCATTCCATTCGTTTTTTCTTTTGTAGCTTTGTCAAGAATGGTTTCTTTTTACAGTGAACTGATCGGAATCCCAGTAATTATGCACGGTTGTCTTGCAAATATTTTTTTTTCGTAACATGAGAGAAGTCTGCTGTTAAGTCACGAATAGAAGATCGCCTGATTTTTTGTTACCAGTCATTTTAAAGTGTTCGTGTCTCTTTTGGTAGCTTTTTTGGGCCTTCCACTACGAGGTTTCACTTCTGCTGAACAACATTGTTTAAATCTTCTGATAACACTAGACAGTTCCTTGACAGCATGGCATTTTATGAGCAATTTGGGTTTGTGTCATTCCAGCTTCATAAATAACTATGATTTTGGTTTTTTGATCAGAAGATAGATGACTTATTAAGTACCGAAAGGTGCTTTATGTATCAGTGTGGGGAAACGTGTCTGTCTGTCCGTCCGTCCGGCTATGAAAGATTTTCAAAATCTGTTTTCGTCAGTCGATAAATATGGTTCATGGCACGAATCAATCACAAATATTATCTAAATCGGTTCATTGGCACGTGCACAAATGGTACCTCTATTTCCCCACCTAGCAATTTTCAATGGGAAGATATATTAAGTAATATATCAAACAAATCGTAATGACTAGATAGAAGCGGTTATTCATTATTTTCGTCAGTCGATGAATATGGTACATGGCACGAACCAATCACAAATATTATCTAAATCGGTTCAATAGCACGTGCACAAATGGTAACTTCACGACCCCACCTAGCAATTTTCAATGGAGAGATATATTAAGTAATATATCAAACAAATCGTAATGACGAGATAGAAGCGGATATTAATTACTATTTTCGCCAATTGATAAATATGGTTTCGGGAATGAACCATTTTGAAAATGGTTGTAATCGAAACAATAGCACGTGCTCTAATAGTAGTACCCTTATGACACCCTCAAAAATTTTCAATATTATGGCATGTAATATATCAAACAACTTGGAATGATGTGCCAAGAATGAATATAATGTAAAATTAATGATAGTCGAAATTGGTTCCAAGGAACCTGGTTTAGTGGAACCATTGTGGTTCATTGGAACTTTCAATGCTAAAATATGGTATGTAATATATCAAACAATTTGGAATGATATGTCATAAATGAATACAAGTTGGTTCAAAGGTACGTGGTTTAATGGCATCATTATGGTCCATTAGAAACTTACAATGTTAACATAGGGCGGTTAAGAATATGGTTCCGCGGATAGTTTAGTTTAACCGTTCGGTACTTGGTTATGTCATTTCTTAATGGCTTATTCTCCCCGTGATTACTTTTTAAACAAACTTACTGGAGTCCATTTACTACCAAATATATCAAATTTGTTGAAGCTATTCAAGCTAAGTTCCTAAGATATTTATTCTATAGAAGTTTTCTATATTTCCCTACATTTGCTTCTTATGATTCATTACTTCATGTATTTCAAATCCATAGTCTTTCACATAGAAGGAACTATCAGTTAGTCATCTTTCTATATAAAATATTACATAATGAAATTGACGATTCCAATATCAGAGAAAAAATAAGTTTTTATGTTCCCAATATTTCTCCGAATAAGTTTCGCAATTTATTTTTTATTCCAAGGGTTAATACTGATTCACATAAAAATTCGCCATACTTAGAATGTTGTCTTTATACAATAAAATACACCCTCTACCGATCGATATTTTTTGTGTTAGTCTAAATCAATTTGTTGCTTCTTGTAATAACTTCTTACCTCATTTGTGTTAATTGCTTTCATTGTTTTAATGAAAATAATTTATTTTTATCATTTATTTTTGTTATTTCATTTATGTAATTACTCTTGTTTTTGATTTTCAAATTGTGTGAATTGCAAATTTTGAAATATTTGTAAAAACCTTTGAATTGTAATTGGGAAAACCTGTTATGTTCACAATAAATAAATAAATAAATAAATAAATAAATAAATAAATAATTATTTCAAAAAAAATTATTATAAACTTTACGGACAGTTTTTTCAATATTATAAACATTCTGGACACATTGTTTATTTATAATTATTTTGTATATATGAAAACTCATCTAATTTATTTCAATGTAAACTTTTTGGACGAACTGTATAAAAGAAGTGGCCTTTTTTATTTTAATTCCTTGTTTGAGTGTATATTTAGGTATCAATATTTGAATGTAAAAACCTAATGGTGGTTCTTACATCGAAACGCATCATAAAATGTAAATCCATTATTATGTTACTCCATATTAAATTTCTTCTAAAATAACAATGTTTTCTTATAAAGAATGCACAATAAATCTGGTTCTGACGGATACCCTAACAGAGGCCAGAAAAGCTGGTACTCACAACTGAGCAGGTAAAGAAAAACGCAAAGCTGCTTACAAAATAGCGGCAGCCTATCTGCGCAACTTTTTCAAATTTTATTATTTCGTTAAAATAACGACAAAGGAGAATAAATAAGAGTTTCAACAAAAAATAATGACGAGGGGAGAAAGAAGAAGAAGAAATCGAACGAGAGTGAGCACTTCCTCCACGTGCGAGCTCATTAAAAATGTCCCATCTCACTTCTCTCTTTCTCTCCTCCTCCCCCTGGACGCGCAGGTTAATTACCATCGACAGCATCCGGTGAGGAGATAGGCATTTAAATTGGCGACGAACGACGACGACAGAAAGAGGAGGAGGACGCAGATAGAGGAGGTGGGAGGAGGGGTGAAAACACTCACCATGGATAGTCACTACCCGGGGTGGAGCAGTACATGACGTCACTGAAGTTGCACGGAATGTCGGCGGTTAATCTCGTGCGAGGTTGACGACTGCACGCGTTGAATTCGTCACCCAGGACCATCAACACCTCAAACAGGAGGAGAACATTCTAGAGAACGAGAAAAGTCAATGTTAATTTCGGGAAAGAATTGCTAATAGAAAAAAAATTAATCATTCAAAATAATTACATAGAGTCAATCAACTTAAATCAAAATAATAAATACAGAGGATGAAATTCAAGAAAAGAAAATTTTCCTTAGTCGTTATCTTTTCAGATTTCTCATTAAGACAGGCCATTTCAGGTAGGAGTGGTTTTCCAGGTCTTGCGATTTTCTCACGCATTTCGAACCAAGAGGATCCACGATCAGATCAAAATAATGAATCCTTTTCATTATTATTTAAGATTAGAAATTATAACTTGAGAATCTCTCTCTCTCTCTCTCTCTCTCTCTCTCTCTTTCTCAAAAAAGCAAAAACATGGGCAGGTCGCATTATGAACTTCGCGTTATAACTTTACACATTTTTAATGTATTCCTTGAGAATGTAACTTACTTCATGGCTGCCTGTTTACGTTATAATAGAATGTAATTGCATACTTCTGCCAGCAATCTAAGAAACTACAAACATGAAGCAAACACAATACAAGATGCAAAAAATCTTAATTTCATGCATTCCCTATGAATAATAACGGGAAAAGTATAATATAAAAGTTGATGTACTATAATGATTCAATTGTTATTCATTCAGTTGGATAGGCACGATATTTTTTACAGAGCAACTTCCAATTTGTTTAGCTTGTTTGAGGCTGGATCGATAAAACCAGCCCACGTAAAGTCTAATAATAACTTGTTTCATTATAAGGGAAAAAATTTAGAAGCAGATGTCAATTTTAACAGAATTTCAAAATTTAATTGACTACTTGAACGGTATTCTGTGGCTAAGAAAATTTGCGGGATGTTGTTGGTCTCGATACAAAGCATTTGTTAGTTCAACGACTAAACCAATGCTGCGAATTATAGCCAATCTAGGAAGCTGAAAATGACTGCATATTTGTGACATCCAGGCTGTTTGAGCGGCATTACAAGCCGTACGGTTTATTTGATTATCTTTAAAGGCATTCTTTTTTCTTCAATGTATTGTCAGTATTTTTCATCATATTGTTTTTGCATTTTATACCACCACAGTTTTGTAGTGACATGTTTATTACTATAGGTCTAAGCACGAAACCTGCTGTACTTTCTAGCGCCTTCATATTAAAATGTAAGCTAATCTTGATAGAGAATCCGTCTACTGTTTTAAGCTTAAGAATTTTAAAGGATATTCGCTAGAAAATAATGAGCATCGGTTAATATCAGACTGAAATACAGAAAAAAGTTTACCTTACAAATGGATTTCAAGTCGACTGAATATTTTCAAACAAAAATAAATAAATAAAAAGCGAAAACAAAAAACCAAAGCGAAAATGTCAAATGGAAAGAAGGGTGGGGAAGTGAAACGAGAGAGAGAGAGAGAGAGAGAGAGAGAGAGAGAGAGAGAAAGAAAGAGAGAGAGAGTAGCATCCCACTCGATTTTTATTTTGTGTGGGCAAGGTGAAACGGGGCAGCTGTCGGGAGAGCAAGGTGGCATTGACCGCCACGCAGGACTGACCGAGACAGCCGCCCGCTACCTGGGTCACATGGAACAGCCGTCGCCGACCGACAAGGAAGTCACGCGACTGATAAGACTGAACTTACCCCGGAAACGACGAGGAGCCAAGCGTCGGTCATGGTCGAGGAGGAGCGCCAGTGTCGCCACGATTTCAAAGCCATGGCTGCGCTCATGGTGATGATAATGATGATGATGATGATGGTGGTGGTGGTGCTGGAAGTCGTCCGTTGGGGCGTCGATTGCCTTTTCTTCGCACACACTTTTCTTAGCCTATTGATTGGCGGTAGCGAGCGGGTCGCTTCAAAACTCGATCCACGTGCGATCGTTTTTGCCTCCAGCTCGTTCCCTTGCCATCGTCTCCCCCTCCCTCACTCGAGTAATCTTCAACTGCCAATGAAAGTTTTCATTACACTTGGTAATGTACTGAGGTCGAGGTTACGTCGAGTGACGTCGAGATCGGCCCGTTAGCAACAACTTACCTGCGGAGGAGAACGAATTCCCGTTTACTTTCCCAGCAGCCTATAGCTTCCGGTGGCTCCGTGAAACCATGACCTTCTTTTTAAGGAACATTCGCAAGAACAGAGTTCCTTCCTTTGCTCGTCCAACCACAAACAGCAAAGCAACAACTGCTAACGAATTCATCAGCCATAAGCAACATTTGTCCCCTACTGACAAACGAAACCTTAAACATAACGAATATAAAAAATGAGTTAGCACAATGTCCGAGTTCCACCCACAATTATCTCGGTTTTGGTTACTTAGCTTGAACACTGAGGCATACCATCCTCATTGTTGCATCTCCTTTCAAAGATTAAATTTTTGTTAACACAAAATGAAAAAAACACAAACAGAACCGCTTGGAATAATATAAACAAAGCCGTTAATCTGTTTTAAATTCGTTTGCACCTCAAAGCGAACCAATTACGGAATCAGACGTGATTGTGCGTCCTTCTGTGAAATTTGACTTTTCAATACAAATTGCTATATATCTAATGTTTACTATAATTATATGTCGTTGGTTATACCATTACATTAAATTGGCACCATATCATTCATAATACAATGTGACCATACCGCAGGATTTTAAATAACTCGCAATGTACATATCTAATTTTAATCCCAGAAGGTGTTTGAAAAAGCCTTCCTCCCATTTCTTTGCAAGCTAAACTCCCTTTTGTATATTTGGGTATAGGGACTTTATGGTCACTCTGTATATCGGATACACGCCAGTTTTAACCAGAATAGGAGGTATATTTTATTTTTTTTGATATAAGCAATTGTAATTCAGGTATTTTATAGTTTTCGTTATTGTAATTGTGATGTAGATCGAGCAACAATCCACTCTTCATTGTTTCCAACAAACGAAAAAACGCTGATTGTTGAAATCCAAGATGGAAACAATGAAGAGTGAATTGTTGCTCGATCTACTTTGGTCATGTGACTTTTTAGCGCTCCGGCCTGTCTTTCTCGTTGGCTACGAGCTGGTAAGTAGTGACGTCAGTTCCTGGCCCGAGGCTAACGAGAGACAGGCCAGGCTCAAAAATCACATGATCATCGGTGTCCGGGTAACAATCCATCCTTCATTGTTTCCAACAAACGAAAAAATACTTATTGTTAAAAATAAAAGATGGAGACAATGAAGGATGAATTGTTGGCCGGACCCCGATGATCATGTGACTTTTGAGTGCCCTGGCCTCGCTGGCCCGTTGCCTAGCGATTCCAAACTTAGGTTTAACTTTTCTAAGCGTTTCAATGGCATTACACCAATTGTTAAACCTAATGTTTGGAGTCGCTAGGCAACTGGCCAGGAACTGACGTCATACTTACCAGCTCCGAAGCCAACGAGAAAGACAGGCCTCGAAGCGGAAAAGTCACCTGACCAACTGGGTCTGAACAACAATCCAATCTTCATTGTCTCCATCTTGGATTTTAACAATCAGTATTTTTTCGTTTGTTGGAAACAATGAAGGTTGGATTGTTGTTCAGACTCAGTTGGTCAGGTGACTTTTCCGCTTCGAGGCCTGTCTTTCTCGTTGGTCTCGTACCAGCTCTATTCAGGGTTTATATAAAATGTATCAGGAACAATTTTTTTCTTGACGTGACTGTAGTTTGTAACGCGCTCGCACCGAGCGTGCTCGATGGCGTGGGGCCTGATCTTCAAAACGCGCCAAGCGCGAACGTTTGTTCAGGCTAGATCGAAGTTTTAGTGGACCCCTGTTGAGCAAGCTCAAAATGCAGAGAACGACTCAACAGCGGTACGCCATCAAATTTTTTGTTGGACTGGAGATATCGGGTACGGAGACATTGGGCATGGTTCGCCAAGTGCTCAAGGATGAAAGGATGTCACAAAATGTACTTTTTAAGTGGCACAAGCTCTTCAAAGATGGCCAAGGGAATGTGGAGGACGAGCCTCGCGCTGGACGGCCGTCGACGTCAAGAACCGACGACAGCGTGACCGTGAAGTGCTGAATTCAGACCGTCGGTTAGCCGGGTGAGGCCAGCCATTGCCAGAAATTGGAAATAGCATCACGACAATGCATCCAGCCACACCGGCTCCAAGGTGATCGACTACCTAACGCAAAACGGCGTCGCGACGATTCCTCAACCTCTTTACAGTCCCGACTTGGCCCCAGCAGACTTTTTCCTATTCCCAAAAGTGAAATCCTCCCTCAAAGGACACCGCCATGGGATCCTAAGTGCCGTCAAAGAAGCGTGCATGCGTACCCTTAAGGACCTTCCGGAATCCGCCTACCAGGGAGCCTTCGAGTCGTGGAAAAGCCGCTGGCACAAGTGTATCGACGCTCAAGGATATACTTTGAAGAATTTTAAGGTTTTGTAGCAATATCTGAAATAAATCTATTTTTCCGAAACTTTCCCGATACTCTTTATACTCACCCTAGTTTCATACAATAGCATAGTTTGTAATAGCGTTGAACATGTCGAAGTTTGTGCCTGGACAGCATTGATTTTCTGTTACCATTTGAAGAAAACTGATGCAGAATCGCATCGAATGCTTGTCGAAGCTTAGTTGAGCATGCTCTTAGTAAACCATAGTGCTTTGAGTGGTTTAAAAAATTCCAAAGTGGCGATTTTGACGTGAGAAACGAAGAACATGGAAGACACAAAGTTATCTATTATGAGCTGCTGAAACCTGGTGAAATACCGAACCGTTAATACTGAACGCTACCGACAACAAATGAACGATCATGTAACACTGTATGACGTTTCAGTGAGCAGGATTTTTTCTAGGAGGTGTTGGCCAGTCTCGTTTATTGTTAAACCTTGTATAACAATCGATTCATCAAGAATGAGTAGATTGTTATTTTCTGTTTATCTTTAAGCATTGACGTGACGATCGCTTTGTCGCAGCTAAAGCTGCTTCTCGGAATGGTGCAAGATTTTATTTTTGTTGTGACTCTGCTTTAGAAACCTCTTTTGAAAATATCCTACCGTCAAAGACAGCATGTGCGGCGAATATTAACATAAATACAGAATAAATATTAACTACATTTACTTCTTCCAATAGTGCAAGAATAATAAATTCAAATGGCACAAAACAAAATTAATGTATGTTTTGCGCTGACCGATTCAATTGTATGACTAGAGAAAACAGATTTTGGAAATCCCTTCAAATGTTGAAGGTATGGTAACAATTATAAATGCATTTCAGATTATTAATGGAGCCTTATCTCCAGTTTAAATTCATAAGATACACTTTATAATAGAACTGTCGATATGCGTAATAACAATAGCGTTTAATTCTTCAGTTGATTCTCGAACGCGTCTATGATCACAGTCATAGAAGCCAAAGAAATAACAGTCCTTCAACAATCCAACTCATTACTACGCTAACTTCCTTTTCAGAAATTAAAAAATAAAGCAAAACAAAATTGAAGCACTTACATAAATTAACATCTTTTCAACGACAAGAGGGCACGGGTAGAGTTGTAAACATCAGATGGCCTTTTCTCATTTCCTTGTTCTGACGTAAAATTCCCCCGGAGCAGTTTTGTTTTAAGTATTCCATCTGCTTAAAGTGTTACAAAATCTTGTGTCGAACGAGAAATTTCGATTAAACCGAAATGAGAGTAATTCAAATTCTAAAGAAACAAGGAAATGCGTTTTAAAATGACTGGCATCAATCTAATATTAAAAAAAAAGTTTGCGGAAAGCATGCAATCCTTAAATTACCTATCTGAACTATTCGTTAGAAGAAAAGTGAATGAAACCACAGAAAAACTTTGCATAAAAAAAACATCACACACTTTGCATCATACACTCATGGAATAAACGAACCCGCCCCACTTTAATCCTTTTTGAATGAACTTAATTCAAAACTGCTGCACCCAAAATACAGGGTGTTCCAAAATGATCTTTACAACTTCGATCACGTAAATTTCAGAAATGGGGATAGGTAGAAAGGTGCGGCTTGCGGCATAATGTTCAGACACACCTGAAGTTTTAGTAGCCATTTAACAGGGTTCAATGTCTGCGCCATCTGTAGCACGCAGAATATCTATGCGATATTCCAGTTCCTCCTATGTCCGGCCTAGTATGTCCTCATTAACGTTTGCAATTACTGCAGGTCCCTCACCGGTTTATGGTAGATAGTATCCTTCACAAAGCACAAAGAAAAAAAATCTATTGGAGTTATGTCTGGAGACCTTGGAGGCCAGGAAATGGGTCCTACATAGCCAATCCAGCGACCTGAAATGTGTCGACCAAAGCCTTCCTGACGACCAAGGGCCAGTGAGGAGGGGCACCTAAAACAAAACTTTAGGTGTGTATGAACATTATGCCGCAAACCGCACCTTTCTACCTATCCCCATTTCTGAAATATATGTAATCCAAGTTGTAAAGATCATTTTGGAACACACTGTACATACAATATCGCGTACCATTTTTAAAGTGAACATATTTTCGTTCTTAGCAGCAGATTAAGCTTTACTTGCAGTTCGTACTTTCACTTGAACGCACGTCCTTCGGCTTCTGAAAGCTTCATTTAAACGGACCTTAGTTCTTGGCATTTTCTTTTGCAGCCCATTATTCTGGCACCATTAAATTCGTAATGGAAAAATGAAAATTTACATTTCTTCATTTTGAAAATATCATTGTTTGTAGAAGCGATCTGGTCGCCTTATTCAGGACTGAACTTCGTCAAAAGCAACGTACATATTACAGAGTACCTGTATTGTGAGAATGAGACACCGGAAAACATTTATAAGTAGTTGAAAAAAGCCTATGGAGATGATGCTGTCGATCGCAATACGGTTAATCGGTGGGTAGACTATCTGGTATATTCGAAATTCTCATTATAAGGGCAGACCACACACCAAGAAACACCTGACAATGTCCAGCACCTTACCAACAAGTTTTTGGAAGACAGGCGTATAACTGAAAAGAATGTCACTTCTATTGGGAATTGGGAAAGCAAGTGTATGTCGAATAATGACACAGTTTGGATTGAAAAAGGTCTTTGCCAAATGGATTTTGACGATGTTAACAGGTCCTCACACAAAAAAAATAAAACTATGTGCAGAGAACAATTGATAGTACGAGAATGGCGAGGTCTTTCTTGAAAGAACTATGTCGAGAGATGATATCTGGCTAAATTTGGGACGAAGAGGCAATCGATGAAGTGATATCATGTGAACTCTCCTAAGAAACCAATTCAAAACAGCTCCCACGGCAGGAATAGTTCTTGTGAACATCATTCTAAAGGAACACCATTTATTCTAACACAAAGTCTACGTGACCGTATTAACAGAAGGAGGATGTTTTGCTCTTTGGCGATAATGCTTAGTCACACGTCAATCAAAAAAAAAATAAAAAATAAAAATAAAAGACGAAATCACAAAATTAGCCACTCGCCTGACAGTTGATCTGCCACCCGCTGATTACCATCTTTTAGAAGTTCATGGAACGATGTTTGAAGATGATGATTCCATGAAAATGTTTGACATTTTCGCGCCTGGTCCAAAATTTTACCGTGCAGGTATACGTGCGGGCTAATGCAATGAAAGGGATGGAGATTAAACAAAAAATCTGAAATTTGCAGGCTAGTCCACGGATAATCTATTTTGAAAGTAGATTAATACAAATTCAATACTGTATACAAGAGAAATGTTAACTTTCCAAACAGAAATTAAGTAAAAGCTTTTGACTCTTCCTAATGCCAAATCATTGGAAGAAAGATCTTAAAAAGAGTAAAGCTACGAGGGGCATTCAACTTTGACCTGGCTTTTTGTAACTTTCATTGTTTGTTTAAACAATATGGCGGACAACGATGTGTCGACCAAAGTGGAACAAAGAATAATTATCAAGTTTCTCCACAACAAAGGTGTGAAAATATCTGAAATTCATCAGAGACTTCAAAAACAGTTCATCAAGTCATGTTTGTCTCGACCATCCGTCTTTGCTTAGTGCCAAAAGTTTGAAGGATGGCGAGAATCCACCGGCAATGAACCTTATAAAGCAAGGCCAACAACTGCTGTCAATCATGGCATCATCGCACGCACAAATGAGCTGATAAGGGACAACAGGCGGATTCATGTCTGAGAATTGGCTTCAATACTGAACATCAGCGCTGGCAGTGTGGAGACCATCCTCCACGATAAGCTGAAATTCAACAAGATCTGTGCCAGATAGGTCCCTAAGCAACTCTCCGAGGATCACAAAACCACCCGGGTGGAAATCTGATCCATGCTGCTGCAGCGATATGACAAGGAAGGTGACAGTTTCTTAAGGCATGATGTGACCACCGACGAGCAATGGATTCATCACTATACTCCTGAAAGCAAGCGTGCGACCATTGAATAGCGACCCACTGACTCACCACGTATCAAGAAATTCAAGATGACACCGTCGGCAACGAAAGTGATGGCGACTCTATTCTGGGACATTAAGGGTATCATTCATGTCGATTTTCTGGAAGAATGTCGAACCATAAACGCACCCTACAACTGTGATATTTTGAGGACGTCCCTGAAGCCGGCACTAAGAAAAAAAAACGACCAGGATTCCTTACCAGCGGTGTTGATTTTCTGCAAGACAATACCAGATCACACGCAGCCAAACTGACTATGGACACACTGACGGAAGTCAAATGGGACATCTTATCATCCTCCATACAGGCCGAATCTCTCCCCCTGCGAATGTCACCTTTTTGGACCATTGATAGAGTTCTTGGGAGGGCAGAGGTTCGGCTCTAATGAGGAAGTGAAAAAGATTGTCCTGACGTGGTTTCGACATCAGCCTGAAGATTTCTACAGAACCGGTATCCAGATGCTCCCAGAATGCTGGAAAAAATGTGTAGAGAAGCAAGGAGAGTTCTTTGAGAAATAACTGGCATTTTTCTTTTTGTTTTTTTATAGTTTCCTGATTTAAAAAAAAAAATAAGGTCTAGGTCAAATTTGAACGCCCCTCGTACTTCCCAGGCAAAATCTTTTAACGTGTATTTAACTATTTTTGAAGCGTGTGTTGATGCGTTATCATGAAGCAAAATATCTTTCCCATTGTTTGTAAGGATCGGAAATTCCTTGCTGGGCAACGTTTAATCTTTCTGCACGTTTTATTGAGTTTGACACGCATCTTAATCCAATAATGCTTGCGATTGTTGGTCTTCAAACTTTTTCGGTTGACCTGGACGTTCTTTATCTTTCACATCGAAATCATCATTTTTAAATCGTTTAAACCAGCTTTCATAAGTATCCGGGAAAATATCTATGATGTTAACACCTGCAGGTAATTTAACATATGAAGCTTTGAATCTTATCAACAAATTGGCATACATATCAACGTGTGTGTAACTCCATCGATTGAAAAAAATTCACCTTATTAACCGGCACACCTGGTGATTCTTAATGTCAGTTGACAATATCGTTCACGCTTAAGTTTATCAGAGAACGTCTTCCCGCAAACTGTACATGGCGATACCAAAATTTCAGAATAGAGGCACCAGCTACGCGAGCACCTTTATTTGCCCTTTTGAATTTCGTTAAGCTTCTTCCTCCTTGCGTTTATCCCACGTCGACGTGGGGTCCGCATTTTCTGTAAGCACTTCGCCATTTGGCACGATCCAGGCGCGCATGTCTTCTCCAAAGGGATCATCATCCATCGTTTCTTCGGCCACCTTCGTGGTTGTCGCCCGTCCGGCGATCAGCACGGAGTCTTCGCTACTCTATTGTCGCAACTCCGAATCACATGGCCACACCAGAGCGAAGAAGATGGGTGCGACTCCCACCTACTGTCGAACATGATCAAATCGCCTGAGACAGAGTGATCATCGCAGCATCCTCATCTCCATAAAGAGAGGAGACTGCTCGTATTTGACGGTCGCTGGCCAACATTCTGACCTGTACAGGGTGACAGGGCGTATGACGACCTTATAGATCTTGCCTTAAGTCGTTTCGGCATTTGGTGATCACCTGCTTCCGATTTGTCATCGCTGCGGATGGCAGAGTCGAGGTATTTAAACTCGATAACTTAATTCAATTGCTGGCCGTTGACACTAATAATCACAGAAACGAGTATTTGCAGATAAAAGCTAGCCAGAAGTCAAATCATGAAGTTACTTAAAAACATTTATGGGTCATTCCACGTCAATTCAGGCAGAAATTTTGCAGTGACAATGACCTCTCGGATTTTAATGAAATTTGGTATATACAATTGCCCTAGGGAGTTGGTAATGAATGCCAAATATTATTAATTTCTTTTCATTTTTATGGAAGTTACGGACATTTAAAATTTGAGAAATTTGAGTGGGGGAGCCTATCTATGAAGTACTGTAACTTCGGTTGTATTTTACTTAGAAAGATGCGATTGGTGACATATGAAAGCTCTTTAACCGTAGATTCTATGTGAAATTTTTAAAATTATATTACGCATGCGCAAATATTTGAATTTAATAAAAATATTTTATTTATGCAAATTTCTCAAAAGGTGGGTATTTTTTTCGTTAAAAAATTATTAATATCTTACACATACTTTCATAAAAACAATACAAAAAATTCAGAACTGTGATTTGCTCCGTTTTGAAGATATTAATTTTTAAAGCTCGAGTTCCAAGCCACAATACATCCGTTTGTAAGTTACAATTCTTCAGATGGACAAGGCATCCTAAGAAATATAAATTTTTTGGTAATATCCGATTGTCTTAAGCATTCTACAGCTGTTTTTATTCCTTTCAATGTGAACTCATTAAGTTTTTAAAAGAAAATTCAATAAATGTAGAGAAGATACGAGGGTTGGTCGAAAAATAATGCTTCCATGGCTATAACTTTATTTTTCAAAATTCTTTTGTATCTGATACTTACATTTGTCCTCTACGTAATGCACTATTCACTTTTCGACATTATCCCATCCCTTTCCACGCACTGCACCAACGTGTGACCAGTCGGTTGAACCCGTCGGAGAGGAAGTCCGGGGTTGTTGTCGACACCAGGATTGAATGGCAGCTTTGGACCATCTTTTGCAGCACGATAACGCTGGCCCGCAAACAGTCGCCATTCACTAGAGGTGTTGCAGCGCCTACAGTTCAAAGATGAAAGATCTTGCACTTTGCGACTTTCACCACTTCCCAAAGAAGAAAAAGCACTTTAAGAGACATTCAGTCTAGGCCTAACTCAATCCCTGATGACGAAATAAAAGAGCAGTTGCACGTTGTGAAACACTCTGCTCAATATGGCTGGCGAGATTTGCTGAACTTCAGTTGTGATCTCGGAGGAAGGAAGAAGTGATTTGTATTTAATCTGAATAAGGAGGTTGTGATTTCCTCCTTCAGCTCAGGCAAAATATGCGGATTGTTTGTATACACTTTACCTTTCAAGGCATCCCAAAGGAAGAAATCGAGAGGTGTGTGGTCCGGCGAGTGTGCAGGCCAGATGCCACGCGAGATGATTCGATCAGGAAAGACGTCCTGCAGAAAGTTCATTGGTGTGTGTGCTGTATACGTTTCCATGCACTAATGCACACTAACTTTTGCATCGCCCTGTATAATGAAGCCTGTATCAACTTCAGCTGCCTCTGCAATTCGTCTCGTCCTTCTGGGTAACTCAGAAGTGACTAACTCTGAGGAAGTGTAAAGTAAATATACTTTCTTTATTACTTACAATTCGACATCATAATGCAAATTTATATTTTCTTACTAAATTATCTTCTTATTTAACAGGTGCTCAATACTTTTCTGACTTCTGAAAAAACAAACTGAAGTTCTAAGAAACATTTTTCCTATTGATATAATTATTATTGTAATTCTATTATTGATTTTATTTTTTCGTGTAATTATAATTAATAATACTATTGATATAAATAATAAAACGTAAATAAATGAATGGTCCCAAGGTTACATGCTTTCTCTTCCCTGTACGAGTAGTCAAGTCCCTACTACCTGAATCCCGCTGCTTGGAGCTCAAGCTTTAAAAATTAATATCTTCAAAACGGAGCAAAACACACTTCTGAATTTTTTGTATGGTTTTTATGAAAGTATGCGTAAGATATTAATAATTTTTTAACGAAAAAAAAATACCCCACCTTTTGAGAAATTTGCATAAATAAAACAATTTTATTAAATTCAAATATTTGCGCATGCGTAATATAATTTTAAAAATTTCATACAGAATCTCCAGGTAAAGAGCTTTCATATGTCACCAATCGCATCTTTTTAAGTAAAATACAACCGAAGTTACAGTACTTCATAGATAAGGCCCCCACTCAAATTTCTCAAATTTTAAATGTCCGTAACTTCCATAAAAATGAAAAGAAATTAATAATATTTGGCATTCATTACCAACTCCCTAGGGCAATTGTATATACCAAATTTCATTAAAATCCGAGAGGCCAGTGCCAATGCCTGCCTGAACTGACGTGGAATGACCCTTAAAACTTAGGTTTCCTACACCCTAATACATGTTGCATCCCATAGTAACTATTTTAGCCAATTCCGCCTTAGTCGGGCAGTCGCACTATTTAGTGTCGTCGATCTCTTGTAACACATACTATTTTACGTGAGATTTGGGTTTTTGTGCAGTGGAGTTTTGATCTAGCATTTTGGAGCAAAAAATATGAATATTCACTTTTATAGGAAGGCGTTTTTGTATGAGTCGGGCCGTGTCCGCCAGTATTGCTAAAAAAGATTCCGCTAAAAAAAATCCCACACATACACCAGCTTTTGTTTAACTTTAAAATACTCTTCCACACAGAGTTTTCAGTTTGACGCAATTATATTATACACTTACAACTATGTATTCGCGAACCAACTGACCGACTGATTGAGTCACTCTCAACATCAAAAACTGGTAATAAAATGGCTGTCGCCGTTTTTCAATGTAAAAAGATATAATGCCGAATAAAAAGTTTACCTGCAAACTCTAAAATTACACCTCTAAAACCACAAAAAATTGGGTATTAGTTTCGTGAGAAATGCGCGAAGTTTCTTGGCTGTGAAGAAAAGGTCCGATGTGTTGGGGCCCCCCATGATCAAAGGAGTTGGGACACCCCTGTGAACACCTGGACTGGACTGGGCCCGCTCATCCAGGTGGACGGAAACCTCAATGCTGATGGCTACAGGACCATTCTGGATAACGGGGTACTTCAGTGCTGTGGGAACACTTCGTTGACGGGCCGTTCCTCTTCTAGCACGACAATGCGCCTTGCCACAAAGCAAGATCCATATCAGACTGGTTTGACGAGATGTGGGTTGAAGAACTGGATTGGCCCGCCCAGAGTCCTGATCTCAACCCCATCGAACATCTTTGGGACGAATTGGAACGCCGTGTGAGATCCAGGATGGTTCGCCCTACATTTGTCCAGAAACTGACCACGACACTCCTCGAGGAATGGAGGTCAATACCTGTGGACAGATACCGTAAACTTGTGGACAGTATGCCATGTAGGGTGGAGGCAGTGATAGCAGCTTGGGGTGGTCCTACGCACTACTGATTGACGCTTTTTGCGGCTTTACGTTACAGCAACAGGTGTCCCAACTCCTTTGATCATGTAGTGTATATCTGGAATTATGCCTCGAAGCACCGCAGGAAATAATAAAAATTACAAGGGAAGAAATATTACAGGAAAAACGCAATTTTTCAACTTTGGCCGTGTCAATATTAACGCTAAATGTAATATTAAATTAAAATTAACAAACAATATTAACATGAAATGGAATAGTACGGATAGGAAAATTTCTTTGAAAAAAGCTATCATGCGCTTTTCAAAAAATATTTAAATACCTACAGTATGTAATTAATGTAGCGTATAACGCCATAGCTTGCCCGTTTTCGAGTGACTGATTTCGACCCATGCACGAGGGGCGTTCAAATTTGACCTGAACTTTATTTTTTTATAAAATCATTAAACTACCAAAAAAACCACACACACCAATTATTTCTCAAAGGACACTTCTTGCCTCTCTACACTTTTTTCCCAGCGGAAGCATCTGGATACCGGTTCTGTAGAAATCTTCAGGCTGATGTCGAAACCACGTCAAGAAAGCCTCTTTCACATCCTCATTGGAGTCAAACCTCTGCCCCCAATGGCTCGCAGATATGGAATTCTTAGCCACCTAAAAGCTTATGAAAACCCATGGAAGAATGAGACTTTATTCTTCCATGTGAAAACCCACAATAAAATAATAGGTAATTACTGAAGAAAATGCTGCAACAATAGCATTTTTCTAAATTTTTCTTTGCATTAACACACATACACACCTCGGTTTTGTTTAAATTGATGAGAGAGAACACTCAAATGAAAATTAAGCCATCGCGTAAGATTTACTTTTAAAAAATAAAATATCTATAGTATAAATCATGAAGTCGCAATAATTTATGTTTAAAAATATTTTTTTTTAATTTCAAATATTAATTGTCACAGAAATGATATTATAAAAAATGAGTAAATCAGTTTGTTTTTTTTTAAACACCAAATACTAATTAGAGACTCAAGTGAATCGTATTCACGACCACGACATTAGATCACGATCTTGTAAAACAGAATTAAACCGAATTCTAGAAACGCTATGTCCCGTTTTCAAGGTATCCACATTTAAACCACTGGAAATTATCAATGAATCGAAATGATGGAAATTGATTTTGCGCCAGTTTGATGATATCGTTGCGTTGATGAAGGTTAACGTTCAAAAGTTTGATGATATCCTTCAAAAGACCATTTGAAAATATGTTAACGAAATTTTTCCAAATTCTAAGTCCACAGACATCTAAAGTTTCAGCTAATGATGTGGTTTTATTTAGGAAATGTCACGGGTTCAAAGGAGCAACTTCGTTAATTGCTTTAACGTCATTGTACAGGGTGACTACAAAAGAACTTCACACTTTTAAAAATTTATTACATCAAAGCTATTCAGAATATAGACACACCACATACGGATTCTTAAAGAAAAACTCTGGAAGTTTATTGTGACACAGTTAAAGATGTTCCATATGCCCCCCTGTAGTCGAATTCGTCCCAAACCCGCATTAACATATCTCCATCAATACCACATGTCGCTACCGTAATGCGTTCTTTCAGGTCGTCTAGGTGGATTGGTCGAGCAAACAATAACCTGAAACTTGCAAAGTGGCCACTGCGGAGCCCCGATCTCACACCTTGTGATTTCTTTTTATGGGGGTGTGTAAAGGACAAGGTCTTCACCCTACCCCTTCCCCGTGACCTAGACGAGCTGAAAGAATGCATTACGGTAGCGATACGTGGGTTTGGTGGAGACATGTTAATGCGGGTTTGGGACGAATTCGACTACAGGGGGGCATATTGAAAATCTTTAACTTCAAGAGTTTTTCTTTAAGAATCCGTATGTGGTGTGTCTATATTCTGAATAGCTTTGATTTAATAAATTTTTAAAAGTGTGAAGTTCTTTTGTAATCACCCTGTACTCACCGAAGAATCAACTTTGACGATATCTTTCTTCATTTTTTACTTCAGTATTCTCAATAACAGTTTAAACAAAATCGAGGTGCACGCTTTGGACAGAGTCTATTGTAGACTTAGTACGGTACCAATTGCTGAAATTCTGATAATGATCAATGAAAACCATCAACATGCTCTAAGGCTGTCTAAAAAGACCGGCCAATTCCACCAAATCACGTGATAATACAAAGTCTTCGTGCCTGTTCTTTTAAATGTCAAGTTCTAGTTTAAAACAAAGGAACCAAAAGCAACAACGTCCAGCATGATAATCGCTGTGGTCGGCATTGATTGGACTTTTCGGAGACAGCCTTAATCTGGTCATTTATGAGATTAACGGTTTCTGCAACTCAAACTTTGTAATCATTTTCATTTAAAAAATTTTAAATTTGTCAGACCATAACCGCACATACCGTACATCAATTAGAAACAAGCAAATTCAAGCAACAATCACTTGCGGCGTAATAATGCAAGTTGCATAATGAGCGTAATCTGGGGTAATGAAAACGTAATTACATAGTAAGTACGTTTTGCTATGGATTAGATCCACTTTTTCTGCTCAAAAGTCGTTTGAATTCAAACCTTTACTTAGAGCGGATCCAGCAAATCTTGCAATGTTACATTTCTACCCAGAAGGAGATGGACGTTTCTCATATTACAAAGATTTCAGGAGCATCACAACTACTTCCAGCATCTTCCACGGTCCAGTAATTTTAATCCGAGAAGTACTAGACTCGATGGGAAAAAATTAATTCGAGTCATCCACTTCTATCCACTCTGGGTAAGTCTCTTGAATGGTTTGTATTCTTCAGATGTATATGCAACATGTGAAATCCATGCCCAATCGTGGCATTAAGTTTCTAATTCAATGGCCAATGCGGTTAATGTTAGCCAGCCCACAGCTTATGTTCCCAAAACATCCCAAATGAAGATAATAGAAATCCACATAAAGCTTACCTGTATTACTTTCAGATCTTCTTAAAAGCTTTAATTTTTTCATCTCCAACGTCAATATTCTTGTTCAGCACCACAGCTCGGTAGTAATTTCACATTACTAGAGTTGTTCGTGCATCGTACACTGAATGAATCTGGCAAATTCGCGTTCAGCCAGCCTCAAATCACTTCGTCATACTCCGTCGACTTTCATCGCGATAGGAATATTTGTACTGTTTCTGTGCGTGTTTAAGCTGAAGAATTAAAAATTCCATTTGAAAACCAGTGATGTGATTCCTGCACGCGATGATGTGAGATTCATCGTCAAATCAAGGATATTTATGGTGAAGTTATGGATGAAACTTTAATGTAAGGAGAGAATCCCTTGACGATGGATGAACCGGATACCTGCCTCTAATGAGACGATCAAGCCGATTTAGCGCACGCAGTTGACAAAATCCACTAAACATTTCCACGTTTCTTCCATCGGAATCCACCAAACAGAAAGAACTGGCAGTGGAGGGAGGACTATACAAAAAGAATCCAGAAACTTGTTAAACGTTAGAAGTGCCCCAATGTAGAAGATGACTACTGGAAAAATAGCTTAATCTTAATAAAGTAAAAGTTTTGTTCAGAAATATTCATTGCTTACTATATTTAATTCTAAAACGGATTCTACTTTTCATACAAAAATGTGCACGCAGGGGGCTATACAAAAACTGTAACCGACTGATATACTGCAGACATGAAAGCATTGCGCTATTTACATGTTCTTTGGGCTTGATAAGAGCAGTTACCTAGTCCCTAGGCTGGGACTATCTTTCCTAAGGCGTAATATTCTTTAAAGAATAGCTCAAGATGGGTCCATGAGGTTTTAAACATACGCCATACTTTAGATGTTAAATTAATGATGAAAACTCTGAAAAAAAAATTCCACAGCCTGGATTCGAACCAAGAACCTTCGGGACATGCCGCGATGCCAATGGGCCCATCGATTCGATCTTACTGTTACAGATTTTAATACACTCCTGGACACATCACATTTCCCTTGCAATAAACCCTTTTTTCCAACATTACTGAAACAGCCTGAATTGCATCTCGAAGCATAAACCATGTTAACCAGCCATCACCAAAATTTTTCCACTGGATTTAGATCAGAGCTACACAAGTAATGCATTGTTCTTCCTTCCAAAGTAAGCCAAAGTGTCTTTTGCCCGATGTATGGCTGCATTATCCTGTTGAAAAGTAAGATTGACCATTGAAGTGGGATATTTTAAGTACTTCCATCCATGTCAAAACTCTTTCATCTAGCTGTTTTGATATAACCATGCCTGTTTTGGTTTCCACGAATCTCTAACAACAAAATATCCCCTGTTGAAGTAATGGCTGCAAGTGCATCAGACCGCCTGTTTTCTCTTTTTTCGATTTTTAAGTTGTTCTTTCTCTTTCTCATGTTCCCAGGACATTTCATTATCAGGACCATCTAAACGGAAACGCTTTTCATCTGAAAAAACCGTAATAAAAAAATCGAATCGATGTCCACTTGAGCATCTTCATGGTTTTGGCTAGGAGGAAGTTGCTTCTTCACTTTCTTGTAAGTAAATTGATTTCGCTTCATTTCACGAATGTGGCCAGGTAAATTTGCTGCTTCTTTTATAATTCGAGCCGTTAAAAGTAAGCCAAGGTATTAAAGTGTGGGGATTAAGCCAAGGTATTAAAGTAAGCCAAGGTATTAAAGTGAGCCAAGGTATTAAAGAAAAAAAGGCAAAAGTGTGGGGAAGATGTGTAGGAGCGAACACAGTGAATCTCCTAGAGATTGGTATTCCATTTGTTGACCGGTTTCAATAATGGGACTGAAAACTTGCATATACCCGAGAACCCCAGTTGCGCGTAGGACAAGAGAACTGAAAAATTACATGAAACTTCGGGTATAGTAATTTCGATAAAGTAAGATAATATACTTCATTGAAATCCATATACACAGGACTGTTCAGATCAAATGTTTTCAGCGGCAACAGCGATAGTCGAGGAATTTTTCCTTCCCTTAACATCAAAATTTTTATATGTATGAGGCATGTCCGGAAAATAACGTTACAACCCTCGTTGATGGCCAAATAATACGAGGGGCGTTCAAATTTGACCTGAACTTTATTTTTTTATAAAATCAGGAAACTACCAAAAACACACACACACACACACCAATTACTTCTCAAAGAACACTCCTTGCCTCTCTACACATTTTTTCCAGCAGGACCATCTGGATACCGGTTCTGTAGAAATCTTCAGGCTGATGTCGAAACCAGGTCAGGACAGCCCTTTTCACTTCCTCATTGGAGCTGAAACTCTGTCCTCCCATAAACTCTATCAATGGTCCAAAAAGGTTATAGTCGCAAGGGGAGAGATCCGGGCTATATGGAGGATGTAATAAGATGTCCCATTCCAGTTTCGTCAGTGTGTCCATAGTCAGTTTGGCTGTGTGTCCATCCTTGGCATTGTCTTGCAGAAAACCAACACCACTGGCAAGGAGTCCTGGTCGCTTTTTTCTTAGTGCCGGCTTCAGGGACATCCTCAAAATATCACAGTAGTCGCCATCACTTTCGTTGCCGACGGTCATCTTGAATTTCTTGGCTCGTGGTTAGTCAGTGTGTCGCCACTCCATGCACGCACACTTGCTTTCAGGAGTATGGTGATGAATCTATGCCTGGTCAGTGTTCATAACACGCCTTTGGAAACTGTCACTTTCCCTGCAGCAGCATGGAACAGATTTCCACCCGGGTGGTTTTGTGATTCTCGGAGTTGTTTAGGAAACCATCTGGCACAGATCTTGTTGAATTTCGTAGA
This sequence comes from Rhysida immarginata, assembly GCA_023313115.1. NCBI lineage: Eukaryota > Metazoa > Arthropoda > Chilopoda > Scolopendromorpha > Scolopendridae > Rhysida > Rhysida immarginata. The sequence goes on from JAHWFO010022496.1 coordinate 1,962,976, forward strand.
TGATGGTCTCCACACTGCCAATGCTGATGTTCAATATTGAAGCCAATTCGCGGACATGAATCCACCTGTTGTCCCTTATCAGCTCCTTTGTGCGTGCGATGATGCCTGATTGACAGCAGTTGCTGGCCTTGCTTTATGAGGTTCATTGCCAGTGGATTCTTGCCTTCATTCAAACATTTGGCACCAAGCAAAGACGGATGATCGAGACATACATAACTCGGTGAACTGTCTTTAAAGTCTCTGATGAACTTCGGTTGCTTTCACACCTTCGTTGTGGAGAAACTTGATTATTCGTTATTCCACTTTGGTCGACACATCTGTCCGCCATTTTGTTTAAACAAACAATCGGTTGTCATGGCAACCGGATGAATGGTGCTGCATTTACATGACAGGCGGTCGTTGCCATTCCAACAATGAAAGTTTATATTTTACAACAATGAAATTTACAAAAAATAAAGTCCAGGTCAAATTTGAACGCCCATCGTATATAAAATCTTCTGGGATATGAAAACAATGACTTCATATTAATCAATCATTTTCACAACGCAGTTCAATCTTAGTTTTTCGTTCAATCATTCAGTTCATATGGCACCTGATAATTGCTATCTAATACAAAACACGCTACTTCCCAGTCTTCGATCGGTACAGAAATTCACCACAATAGACAACTTTCAGGCAAACGTTTCTTTATAAAATGTAGAAAGGTCTTGTCATTCAGAGCTAAAGAGTTACATAAATGGTTCAATGATGGGAAGAAATCACAAAATATTTTAATGCACCTTTATGCTTCACAAATTGCTGGATACATACACAGAGTGGCCAGTTTATTAGGAACACACCCAATACTGTGTTGCGCCACTCCTAGCAGCTGTAACAGCACGAATTCGCCGTGGCATGGATTCAATTAGCCACTGGAAGCTACGGTATGTTCCGTGATGTTTGTCCATGCGGATGCAACAGCCGTTCCCAGTTGATGCTTATCGGATGGTGGTGGATCTATACCTCGAATAACACGTACCAGTTCATCCCAAAGATGTTCGATTGGGTTCAATTCCGGGGACTGTAGTGACCAGAGGAGTAAGTTGAATTCAATATCGTACTCCTGGAACCATTCCATGACGATACGAGCCTTGTGACACGAAGAATACTTCCAAGAATATTTCCGATGGGGGAAACACAGTTGCCATGAAGGGGTGAACATGGTCGTCAACAATGTTCAGGTAGTCAAGGTATCAGCGGACCAAGAGTATGCCAGGAAAACATTCTCCAGATCATTACAGATCTCCACTACCTGAACAGTGAAAACTAGACAGGAGGGGTCCATCGCTTCGTGCTGTCGTCTCCAAATTCTGCGTCGGCCATCTGATTGGTGCAATGGAAAGTGGTATTCATCCGACCAGCACACCTTCTTCCAGTCGTCGACGATCCAGAGTTGGTAATCACGGGCGAAATGTTGACGTTTTTTGCTGTTGTGGGTGGATATCAAAGGTATCCGGACTGGCCTGTCAGCTGTTGCAGCCCACCCTTGCCAATGTTTATTCTGCGGTCCAGTGCTGTATCCCACGGTTAGTTGACGAGTCGTAATGTTTCTATTCGCACAAACAAACATTCCCATCCTGCGCTCAATCCTTGGATCGACGAGTCGTTTGCGACCACAGGCTGGTCTCGGCTGGTTGTTCTCACAGGCTGGTCCCGGTAACCCTTGAAATGTTTGTTCGGCAATACGTGCAGTTTCGGAAATACCTCAGTTCATCTCACTGGGCACCAACTATCATCCCATGCTCGAAGTCGCTCAAATCCTTTGTTTTCCCCCATGGTGATGGACAAGCCACTTGACAGGTATGTTCTCGCTTTATATTGATATCGACTGTCACCTAACCAACTGATGCTATGCCAACGGATTTGCATAGTCATGGGTGTTCCTAATAAACTGGCCACTCATGACTGCATAACACTCTAAACTATCTAATAGGGTTAATATAATTCCCTATCTTCTACTTTACGATTCTCTCAGATTTCTTTAGTTTGAAGTCCCAAACACTGCAATCTCCTAAAGAAAGCCAAAGGCAAAAATTATGGGAAACTGTAACGTAAAAATTTTCGAATATAGTCGTTCTTTTCCAGCAGAACAATGTTTTTCTCTAATAAGGTAACAAAGAAAGAAAGATAATTTTCTAAGAAGTATCATTGCAACCCATCATGGTTAGAAAAATCAAGAACTAGGAAGTAACATCATCAAGAATATAAGTAGAAAGTAATATTAAAGGATGTCAGTGTTATGAATTTCCTTAATGATGGGTATTATTTAGAAAAAGTGATTACAAAAAAGAAGTGATTTAAAAAAAAAAACATTTTAATGCTTTAAACAATAAAAAAGTCGTTATTTACATATGTGTATCTTTACAAAATGTATTGATCTTAAAGGTTTTAACAAAATTAAATTATACTTTTATAATATGCTGCATCAATACTGTGCACAATGACTAATGGTATCTTTAAAGGAAAATAAATTTTATATACATGTTTGAAGTAACAAAATGTTCCTTATATGATCGTAAAGAAAATTTACATCTTAACTAGTTTTGCATGCTTTTTATCTTTTTAAATATCCAAAATTTTCTTAAACCCTGTGGACAGTCTTCAAATGACCGATTACAAAATAGACCTCTTGTCCACAACTATTGCCAATTTTTTCGAAATTTTTGATTCTGACTTCAGATTCGGATAGAGAATCAAAAAGTACATTATAACAGGCATGTGTGTCTGATCTATTAGGGAACATGGCCCAAAATGGTGGTCAAAAGTTAACATTTCGGTCCTTCGATCCTGGTCACTGCACCATAATGGTCATGATCCTGAATAGGCAAGACATATATGACTATTATAATTATTTTCTGATGCTCTATCAAATCTGAAGTCAAAAAAAAAAAAAAAAAAATTGGCAACAGAATGCTTCTACCTAACATTGTTATGATAATGCAATGCCACATATTCTCAACTGGTCTATTTACTAAGCACACAAACTAAATAAAGAAAAATGGTTGTGTTCCAGAGATCTGTAATCAACCAATCAATCAATTTTCATTCTGTTGTCTGATGGAGCCAATTAGATAAAATTAATTCAATTCAGGGTAATAGATTTTGTTCTATTTTAATAAATGCTTTCAATATTTCTACAGTTCAAATGTTTGTTTAAATTTATAGATAAAAACTAGTTAAAATGAGTTTTCTTTAATCTCGTGTTCATACATATTTACCATTCGTAAAACAAGTTTTCTTTTACATTTCGAGACAAAGACAAATTAAAAAGAAAACAGAAATGTAAATCAAAACAATTTTGAAAGACTTGAATGAATGAATGAACCGAGGACTAAAATCCCTATTCATTAGGGCACCGATTTGAATATCCTACTCTAACATGTCAGGAAATGTCCCAAACTGCGAGCTACACTCAAAATCCTGTAATCTTATTACTTTGCAGAATATTTTTTTTAATCAATTGCAATATTGTGTAGATTCAGAAACTAAAGAATTTTGGTTTAAATCTGCAATCAGGCAAAGATATAAAATAAAAAATAAGAAAAAAATCTGAAAGGAACCTTTTCAGGAGACTAACTGAAGGCAGCTTTTGAAAATATCTCTACAATTGCATACAGTCCAATTTCCTTATCAGTGCTTATCTTGCACTAAGGCTTATTTAAAAAAAATTTTTAAATGGAATTATGAATTTCAGCCTTTTTTGAAATAATAGGACAAAAATGAACCAGCCTAAGCGTGAATCTAAAGAATAGTCAATGGAATGGAAACTTATTTCACGGAATATCAAAAACTCGAGTCATTCGCAGTTGATTACATTATTTATAAAATCTCAAGTGTTAAATATAGTGTTCTCCCAAATCGGGAAAAAATTGCTTGATAAAGCTGTAAAATACTTAAAACTACGGACAGAGTCCTGAGAATTAAGTATATTACAACGAGAATACAGTATTTAGATTAAAGAAAACAAAAGAAAGGATGCTAATCAAATGTCTTTATCTTACATAGGTAAAATATTTATAATATAGAACAAAATGTTAAGATATACTGTACAGTTATTAAAAAAAAAAAATAAACAAATTTTGATAAAATTAATATCTGAAGAATGAGGAAATGGTTAATAAAATTCTGGAATTAAGATGCCACAAAATGCAATTTTAATATGCAGAATCCAAGGCGTGAAAAAAACACAAGCAAGCAATTTTTTCTGGACATTTTGCAATCATGAGTTGCTAGAATTATATAATTTTCATACCAGGTTTAATGAAATAATACATCAAATGAAAACAGTGAATGATGTTATCTCTATCAACTGGTTAATAAAAGATAAAAATTTTCACTTATTACCAGCCTGGTAAGTAATCTTTTTCGCAAGGGCATGTACGAAGTCATAAAGGACTGCATCTTTATAACATCTTATAAACGTGAACACATTTCCAAATAATTTCCCCTAAAATGAAAATAATATCAACTTTCAAAGATATTTTTTAATCATATCATAAAAAAAACAAAAAAAAAACAACAATAAGATTCGTCTTGAATTCAGATTCGGTGGCATTTTTAAAACTCCTTTTTGGGAAATTTTATAAGAATAGTATATTACATTTTCTGATGATTGTAATGGAATGGTGATGACAGCAATGTATTTTATGATAAGCAGAAAGTAAATGCACAAATTCAACAACAGAACAAATTCAGGTTCATTATGCCAAATAGTTATTGTTGTCAACAAATTTTCCATCACTATTTTGCCGAGAATCGGCATTGAAAGGATATGCCACTTTTTTATTTAATTTTTAGATACGTTAAAAACAATAAATGCAAAAACGAATTCTTCCCAATTACTAATTCCAAGGTTTAAAACAGCTGCACTCTTAAAAAGACGCTATCAAATATAAAAATGTACAAAAGTTTTAATTTTTACTATATCAAGTTAAAGTTTACTCTCTTAGACAAAAACACAAATGTAACCTTGCAATGAGGGGGGAAAAAATACTGTCAAATAACATGATCTACTTCAATCTCTTATGAATGAAATTATGAAAAAGGTCTTCACTTGTTTTGCTTGTATATTCATTTCTTATGGAAGGTTTGACAATATAAAAAAAATAGCTATCAAAAATCAGAATTATATACAAGACCAAGTCGCCAAATTAAAAAAGCAATTCCAATTATTGATGCTCTTTTAAAAAAGGCAGTGATGAATAGGATGCCATAATGATACCCGTATACGATGAACATGGACATTCAAGCTCGTGACAAGATTCAACCTTCCAATATGAAATGATCATTAATGATAATGTAAAAAATGCAGTGACCTAACGTTCTAAAATAGTAAAAGAAACTGTCACAGTATTATAAAGTCTTGAATCCGTGGTCTACTGGAATTATTTTCCACAAAGAAACAGTAGATCTGCAAAACAAAGCAGAAAATTCCAAAAAATTATAAAAATCAAATTTCATCAATTGATATAAATTAAATGATATATTTGTGTCAATGTTAAATGCAAAAGATATTCAGAATAAATAAATTTAGAAATATAAAGGAATAAATTTAGAAATATGAAGCTCTTATTTTATATTTAATGTAAAATAATTAATCTCCAAATTGTAACATCAAAACGCATATGAAAAAAGCATTATTCGAGCCCTTTCATACACCATTAAATATTACGTATAAGAAAAACGATTGTAAATCGATAACAAATGAGATTTGCGGTTAATTGGTACAGGCATGTTTGACTAGTGGAGGTTACCACACTTGATGAGAGTTGCAAGTTGTTTATGGATAAATAGTTATTTACCCTCAAAATGAAAGCTGCTTACGAAAACGTCCTCTCATGTATTATTCATTCAAGATCTCATGATGCCAGAACAACCACTGAAGAATTTTGACCCTAAAGATTTAAGATACCCTGTACAGTAAGACCCCAACTTACGTGGTCACTAATTGGTTCCCGGACAGTGTGATAGAAGTCGAAACATGATATCCTATAACAATATGTGTTTATAAAATATTATACTTGAATAATACTAATTGTATATTGCCAAAAACTGTGGATAAACTGTAGTAACAAATAAAATAAGAAGAGAAACCACAATTCTACAAATGAGTAAGTTTAAGGTTTAATTTTTCACAAAGAGCTTATTCTTGTTCCTACTTGAATAAATTTTAAGTTTAAGGCTTAAGTTTGAAATCACCTACTGCACTTCCACCTAATTGAATATTGAGACGATCCTTTGAAGTTTTGAAACCCGGCATGGATTGGATTTTTTATATTTTTTGGCGTAAGTGCGAAACAAGAGTCATAACCCCGAAACAGTGGTGAAAATATATTAATGACCTAAGTGCGAAACTGTAAGTCGGGGTCTTACTGTACTGATATTTTGATTTCTTAGTCTGACTATCTTTCGTTGAGTAAGGGTTCCATAGTGCCGTTTCTATCGATAAAATTGGTAGAGACTTTACAACACAACAAAGGGAGAACGGTTTCCGACTAGTTTCGCCATTTATTCCCGGCTTTATCAAGGATACACACAAGAGGACGTAAGCCTTTATATACAGAAAATATGGTACAGAATGAGAACATGATTGGATGAAGAAATAAATAGTAAATAAATAAATTATACAGTGGCGACATTTGGATAGGAGAATGGTTGGATAAGGAACCAATAACAATGAAATTATAAGGAAACCTTAAGAGGAAAATTGATTGAAATGTAAAGAAAAAGTGACGTCATAACGCAAACAAAATTGAAAACGCCCACCTAGTAGAAGACTCATCCAGAGTTAACATAAACTAAGGTATCAATAAGAAATGGAAAAGAAAGTAAACATACAAAATTTGAAAAATTACAAGATATCGGATAAAGAATTTAAAATAGAATAAATATCAAAAACGGTTTGGCAATTGAGGAGGTGATCTGGAGAGGAGATGTTAGCTTTAAAGATCTCAATAGCTTCGAGAGCGGCGGTCTTGAATGGGTCGTTGCATAGATGGAGAATGGTCATAATTTCACTTTGCTCTTTTGGGGCATGTCCCATGCAGGCAAGGTGGATCTCGTAGTGTGATTTATTATCTTGTTTCTTGTAGGAGTTCATGTGTTCATTGAATCGTTTATTGAAATTGCGGGTGACAGGCCTATATAGTATTTATCGCAAAATCCACAGTTTAATCTATAAACTCCGGAACAGGAGAAATTGTCGGTGTCTGTTTGGATGGGAGGGATTAAGAGAGCAAAGCATGGAGTCGATGAGCAGTAGGAAACTTGGAGGCCGAGTGAGGAGAGGAAGGTGGAAAGGTGGTAAAAATGAGGACTGATGAATCGCAAGGATACCCATTTCTTGGATGGGGATGGGTGAGGAGGTTTAGGGTTGGAGAGGGCAAGTGTTCTTCGTTGGAGAATCCGAGAGAAGGTGGAAGTAGTGTAACCATTCTTTAAGGCGAGGGCACGTATAGTTCGGAATTCGGTGACACGGGAATTTCGCTCTCTTAATCCCCCCATCCAAACAGACACCGACAATTTCTCCCGTTCCGGAGTTTATAGATTAAACTGTGGATTTTGCAATAAATACTACATAGGCCTGGCGACCCAGAATTTCAATAAACGATTCAAGGAACACATGGACTCTTACAAGAAATAAGATAATAAATCACACTACGTGCTCCACCTTGCCTGCACAGGACATGACCCAAAAGAGCAAAGTGAAATTATGACCATTCTCCATCTATGCAACGACCCATTCAAGACCACCACTCTCGAAGCTATTGAGATCTTTAAAGCTAACATCTCTCCAGATCGCCTCCTCAATTGCCAAACCGTTTTTGATATTTATTTTATTTTAAATTCTTTATCCGATATCTTGTAATTTTTCAAATTTTAAATGTTTACTTTCTTTTCCATTTCTTATTGATACCTTAGTTTATGTTAACTCTGGACGAGTCTTCTACTAGGTCTGCGCTTTCAATTTTGTTTTGCGTTATGACGTCACTTTTTCCTTTATTATTTGTTATTTCTTCATCCAATATGTTCTCATTCTGTACCACATTTTCTGTATATAAAGGCTTACGTCCTCTTGTGTGTATCCTTGATAAAGCCAGGAATAAATGGCTAAACTAGTCGGAAACTCTGTTCTCCCTATGTTGTGTTGCAAAGTCTCTACCAATTTTATTGATTTTCTTTGTTATTTAATTAATCATTTTTAATTTGTTGGTCTTTATGAGAGTATTACAAGAGCAAGTCAATAAGTATCCACACACAATTTTAATTTATTTCAACAAAAACAGAGGCCTTACAATTATATCATTTTCCCAACATATTTGTCCAAGATCTTTGGTTGAGCAGAAAATCACTTATGCATTGCTTCCTTCACTTGTTTGTCTGAGGTGAGCTGACAAAGGTGAACGATAATTTGCAAATGCATTTACCACATCGCTTGTCAAGTTTTCCTGAATCACGGCATATGCATGCTGAATATTGATGTCAGTAATGGATACAGATGGACGTCCTGCTCTTTCCTTGTTCTTTATGCTTTTCCAACTGCTATTTATACTTCGCCAAAGTACAGCACAAAGTGCTGAAAGTCTTTGACAGATTTTCACACCTGTACGTGGTCCCCCCCCCCCCCCCCTCCAGTAAAAACAGAGCGTAACACTGGTGTTTTATATATCACAGTGCAAACTATACTGTATGGTGCTGAAATTTTCCACAAGCAGAAACAGAGGTGCCTGCAATTGGCAAACGCATGCAGAAATCAGTACCTGCAACCTGCAGAAAATTAAAATGTGTGTCGACACTTATTGATTTGTCCTCATATACTGCAAAAAATGTGTAGCTTTTCGGAAACGTTTAATTCCATTTATATACATTCACAGCCCAACTAGCACTTTCTTTAATTCAATGAAGTTGTATTTAATTGCTTTGGTCTTTTCTCTGTGGCCACAACAATAATAGCAGAATTGAATGTCAAAGCCAAACATGCATAAAGAGAATCCAAGTCTAGAGTTGTCCAAGACTATGGACGTACCAATGGACGTATTAATAGTAATTGGTACATATTGTAATCACTAAATCGAGCCAAACCAGTTGGCATAACCCACTATAACAGACTTTTTATGCATTTTGGACATGGCCTTTACTTGCACTAAAAATTCTTAGCTACCCTTACATGCAACACCATAACTTATACAACGTTCTCCCCAGGCCCTTTTGTAGGAGTGAACTTTTCATCTATTCATCAACCTGAAAAATTCTATGTATTGAAATGGAAAAATTAATGTTTACGAGGCTATCCAGAAAGTAAGTTCCATTTTTATTTTTTTATTTTTTTGCCACTCTAGTGCTGCACTCATTATTATGCGCATGTGTGCCAAGTATAGTAATTTGTTGCTATCGGGTACCATCATACCTACGCTATTTTCAAAGCTTCGTGGCATGTTTACAATGTCTCAGAAAATAAAAACACCTACCGATGTGAAATTCGTTACTGTGATTCATTATCTCAACGTGAAGAAATTGCAACACGGAATTCTTACCCAGGTAAGATCCACAATAATACAACTCAAAATCTCTTCAAGATCTTTCAGTAGAAACAGGTGACACCCTTCGATGACTACGAAATACAACACTACAAATGATTTAATCATGGTGGAAACCACATAGAAAAGTAGCTTACGGCATGTTTTTCAAATATTAACAAGCAACTTTGCTATGTTTCCTTGCATTTTTTTTTTAATGTCCCACTGGAACTTAACTTCTGAATAACACTCGTATTATGCTAAAAATAATTTCATTGATTGATAAAATCATGATAAAACTGAGAAAGAAAGTTTTATACCGGTACATCTAAACCCATCACAAACTTCTTGTGGTGATTCCTCACAACGAGATGAAAACAGAAGGTCATATAAACATGGTTCGGATAACGAACAGTTTGAGATTTCCGCAGTTAAAAGTGAAGTTTCAGCAGCTGGTTGTGTACTGTGGATGGCAGGTGACATGCGGAGAAGCTACAACAAATGTTCAAAATGACGACCATGGGACTCAACCCACGCAGTCAGGTGATGAAACGAGGGTCCCTGAACCGTCTCTTGCAGCACTGAAAGCATTGTCAATACGGTTCCAAAGCTCATCAACCTCCTGGACAGTTGTGGCATACACCTGGTCTTTCATGTGTAGGTACACCTGAAGTTATTAGCAGGCTTACCTGTTAATAACACAATAAATGGGACGTTATGTCACCTGCCATCCAGAGAGTAGAAAATCAGCTGCTGAAACTTCACTTTTAACTGCAGAAATCTCAAACAGTTCATTATCCAAACCATGTTTATACAAACTTTTGTTTTCAACTCTCCTTGCTCAACCCTCCATAATCAATTAAATAAAAATAAAGAAAAGAGAAACCAGACCTCACATAAGACCACAATTGCTTTATGTTTTACTATTTCACATTTAGGAAATAAGTAAGGGATAAGTGGATAAGTACAGACACTTACCAAATTAGGTGCGTTTAACATATCGTAAAACCTTGAATAAAGGCCAGGTATTCAAATACACGCCGGTCTCGAATAAAACCTGGGTGGGGTGTTAAAATAGATTAAACACCGGGTCCGATTGTTTATCGGGTTATTCGTATAAATTCCGGCGTTTTTTATTCCCATTTCTTGGGAATAGCCTTAATGCCGGGTCTTAAATAAATGCAGAGTCTCGATTAATAGCTGGGGAGGTCAGGACCATTGAGACAAATAGACGCCCAGGCCTCTGTTCAAGGTTTTACGGTAGGTAAATTTACTAAAAACCCAGCAGATGGGGAAAAATAAGGAAAATAAAGCCGACTATGTTGACTTTCTTTATTTACAAAAAAAATTGCAAAAAAATAAACATGTAACTCGATTTTCATACTTAGTCATTGAACTTATTGTATAGATTGTGCTATACATTAAATGCTTACATAAAATTCGAATTACACATAGGGTCTAGAAACAATCTACCTACGTAAATTGAAAACATGTCAGTATTTTTCAGAGTTGTACACCATAAAATATAAAATAAGAGATGATCACACATCAATGAACCCAAAATGCTGTATATGTAATTTAACCCCATCAAAGCTTGGGCATTGTTCTATGGTGAAGAAGGAATGGATGGAATGATAGGGAAAACCCTCAAGGTATTAAACCAGGAGAACGTGCAGGGAGAGACCCAATAACACTTGTTGTGGTGCCCAGTCTTGTTGAAAAATTTTATTTGAGGTTTAAGCTCAGATCAAGGCTCCATGAACACTGACTATCTGGATTTTGATTAAAAAATTCTAGCTTTCATTCAAGTAAATTCCCTTGCAAAATCAATGGACAACGTCTCAAAATTTGCAGAGGAAAAAAAATTCATAACTTAATCAAATGTAAATTATAAATGCGCAAACTAGCGAATTAAAGTCTAATAAGTCTTCGTGGCAACTGTAAATCTTGGATTTTGATGCAGTTTCGGGTTTGAGTCCCATATCCGATGAACCCTCTCCCTTTGAATTCTTTTTACATACGACAAATGGAATAAATTGGAAAATTGCACTTGCATCATACAAAATACACATTGCACTATTTGGCACAACAAATAAAAATCTCAGACCATTCTACAATATATTTATCAATAATAAACCTTTAATTTCCTTAATTCCTCAATAAACATGATTAACAATGATTAATAAACTTCATTATTAATTACAAATCCTATTTTTTCCACTTTTCTTCTCTCTAGAAAGAATGAAATAAAGCGTATTCTCTTAATAATAAATTAATACTGGTTGCGTTCATGTTCTGCATTTATTACTGTGTCAGCTCTAGTTAAAGGATTGAGCACTCGCCTTACTTTTTGAACTTATTAATTGTGGATTTCATGTGGAAAAAGGGTCTCAAAGTACTTTGTCGATGGATATTGCAAATGGACAGCCATTTTGAATCAATAATAATAAGAAAACCCGAAATGTTGCTGCAAAAAAGAATAACTGCGCATTTCGGATTTGCTTATTAGCTATTCTTTGCTTTTACAGATGTTGGTTACTAACTTTTTAAGATAAGACAAAAAGTTTGAATTTTCTTTTAAATTTCATATAAACGCCGCTTTTGCTGCATTAGTCACAGGATCCAAAATTTTTGGAAAAAAAAAAGAAGAAAAGTGCAACTCATAGTCTGAATTCTATACAACTCTCATAGTTGTACACTCTTTTCTATACAGAGTAGAGCCTCCGTATAGCGAAATGCAAGGGATCAGCAAAATCATTTTCCTCTATAGTCCCGTAGTCATGGAGGTCGTGTTTAAACTTGCATAATTTTGACGTATAAATTGTTAAAAATCAAGGTTCATTCTAGAATCGAAAAAGGGCTGGGTGCTAAGGGCTAAAAAGGGCAAGACGTTTTCAAAAAAGGGTTACTGTGCCGATGCTCTAACCACTAAGTCACCGTGGACATGGAAGCAAGCCAGGACAAGCCACTGTTCTTACATGTTTTCCTAATGAATAGACATGGCTACACCACTGTATATAGCCATAGGATGTATTCAGGTAATTAAAATTTGAAAGCAGAAAATAATATTTGAATACCTGGCCTTATTCAAGATTTTACGATATGTATATCATGGAAAACACTTGTCGGCCTCCGTAAAATTAGCATTTCACAAATATATTTGTGAGCTTAAACTTTCAATTAAATAAATTCATAAATTCGTACAAATATTAAAGATTTTAATATAAAAAATTCTTCTGAGTTTCTACAGTAGTTCTCGTGCCGATTCTCACAGAAAATTTTTTTTTTTAACATTCTTGCACATTTAAACCATGAATGAATAAAACTCATCAGCAGGCCGTCATTATTACTATGCCATGCATTATGGATAGTTTGGTGTGATAATGTTCTCGAGAACTCTACTTAATTTTGCCAATAAAATAAGCCTAACGCCACGATTGCAGCCGACTGGGCAAAGCTGGTGATGTAAAAACTTGTTTTTAACTTCGCTTGTTGGTTGTCAGGTCTTGCTAAGTCATCATCCTCCTTAGCTATTCCCATTATTCGCATAGGGTTGCTGTTGTTACATGTATTTAGATGTGGCAATGATTTTTACAGCCGGATGCCCTTCCTGACGCCAACCCCTAGAGGAGATGTTAGGACAATGCTTTTTAACAACTGCTGTAAAATGATAGCAGCAGCCAGGACCGATGGCTTTACGTGCCCTCCAAAGCAGGGGGAGGGGGGGGGCCGCAGGTTAAGATTATATGTCACTGACGGTCACCCATCCAGTGACTAACCGTGCCCGGTGGTTAACTTCATAGAGCTGGCTTGCTCTGCGAAAGCTCACTAGGGATTGCAAAATCCTAGCGCTATAGGGACAGTTACGCTAAAAAGATTTCGCTATATGGAGGTTGAAATTAAATCAATAAAATATTTGCCGGGATCACAGAAAAATTACGTTAGAGATAATTTTCTCAACGCTTGCTCTATAGAGGGTCTACTGTACATCCATGTGTATTAAAAAGAATTCATGAAGGGAACAAACAATCAAGCAGCAACCATGCAGTATTTTTTCGAGATCCCAAGCCTTAAAGTTGTGCCACCATTCTGCTAGAATCCAATTCGAAAAATTTATCCTAAAAAGCAGGGTAGACTATCGAAGAGTCGTACAGGTTTTTCATGGAATTTCAATAAGAATAAATACTGAAATTTTCATGTATAGTCACCAATTTTTTCCAAAATGTCGTTGCAAAAATGGTAATGCATGAATAATTTCCTGGAATTTTTTTTTACATAAATTTGTAAAGAAATAAGTATTTAGCAGTATTTGTCTCCGATGATGGTGCAACACCAAAACATGTAAAGCGGCTGTATTGACACAAAATTTCATTGCCTTTACCTGCAAATTCTCGGATTCTCGTTCGGCTGCGAAAAGTGGACAATTTCATCTTATCAGGAATGAAATTGAAATTTAATTACGCACTGAAAGGGTTAATAATTAATTCAGTACCTGATTATGGTCTTCCCTTATTGACAAGTGAGGTTCCCCTAACTATTCCAAATTGAATTCACATCTACGAGGGATGATCAAAAAGTAAGGTTACAAAGCCTCCAGTGAAACGTGTACATTTTATTTCATACAACCAATACAGTCAACGGATAGGTACTCAGCACTCGTTCAAAAGGTGATAGAAACAGACTTCATTGTTGACTCAGCACTTGTTTAAAAGGTGACAATATGAAATGTTAACAATGAAAAATTTTGAATTTTAAAGATCTTGAAGAATTTGAATTTTGAAATTAAGGTCCGAAAAGTTCACAATAAAAATTTCGATGAAATGAAAAAGCAGCCCAATAGCCAATTATTTCATGATTTTTACTTTTAATTCACTTAACAAGAAAACTAAGTAGTGACATCAGTTCCTGGCCCATTGCCTAGCGATTCCAAACTTAGATTTTATTTAAAATTACATGCTGTTGTCCATAGATGTAATTTTTTTTGTCTTTACATGCTACAGAATATAAATATGAAGTCTCAATTTCCATTTTTACCAACTTCGGTGTAAATGGGCTAACAAAATAAAATTTCCCAATTATCATTTTATGAAGCAGCCCCTGAAGCCAGAGGATTGGCTACCCAGCAGTACTGGCCTGTATATTTTTGCAACACCCTGTACATTAGGTTATTTTTCGACAGTCTCCATATCTGTTTAGGCACTTGTCGGTTCGTGGGACGAGTTTGAATATACCCTCCTGGTAAAAATCCTGTCCTTGCGTATTCAGCCACGTTATCGCGAAGTGTTTCACCTCCTCGTCTGAAGCGAATCGTCGGTTACCTACGTGCTCTTTTAAGTGAGGAAAGAGGTGAAAGTCTCTTGGAGCGAGGTCTGGGCTGCAGGGAGGGTGTTCGATGATGTCCTAGCAAAACTGCTTCAAAAGCATGGTGGTCTTCTGAGCTGTATGAAACTTCCACCTCTTTCCTCACTCGAAGGAGCACCTAAGATACCAACGATTCGCTTCAGACGAGGAGGTGAAACACTTTGAGAGAACATGGCTGAACACGCAAGGACAAGATTTTTACCAGGAGGGAATATTCAAATTCATCCCATGAACATACAAGTGCCTAAACCCATATGGCGACTATGTCGAAAAATAACCTAATGTACGTACTATCAGTTCGTTGTATTGTTGTATGAAATAAAACTTACATATTTCACCGCAGGCTTTGTAACCTTACTTTTTTGATCGCCCCTCCAGAAGATGGGGTAAATGTTGTGTTCATCTATGAACATCTCGTTTTAGAAATATATACCATAATGGGAAGGTGGCCACTCACCCAACTCTGATATTTGGGGTCAGATACCAGCACCCTCTCCCGCATGATCTCGATCCACCAAGCTGATGTGCCATCGTGGATTGGAAGATGAGCCAGGCACACTGTGGACCCTAGTTATAAGGCCCTCCAGCAGCTAAATCTACAAGTACATCATGATGCCTATTGCGAATGCAAACTTTGCGAGACTCTCTAACCCTTGATACGAGCTTTTCTCAATGTCTATTATAGTTACCGTTCTATTTAGAGGGACTTACTATCTAACTGTTGTCCGCCCTGCTATTTAGGGGTGGCGCTAGCTTCCTTGGCACCCCCATGCGATGCTATGGAAATTCCTAAAATATGCGCCCTTTCAATCTTACGTTGGCGCTCCAAGGTCTATAAAAGATCTTTTATAGACCTTGTGGCGCCCCATCCTACAATGCACCCCCATGCGACGCTTACTTTGCTTACTACTTCGCACCGCCCCTGTTGCTATTTTATCTTTCCACCCACCTAATAAAATTTTCTGAAAAGAATACTATACAGTTACACCTCGGACATTCGCGAGGTTAGGTTCAAGAACCTGTCGCAAATGCGAAGAATTCGCAGATGTTTGGCTGAGCCACTAAAAATGGTAATGTGTGCTTGTTTCTATAGTCGAAACCCTAAATATGGCTCCCAAACATTTCAACTTCATTAAAAATTAGCCTAACACATTACTCTTAAAAAAATAAACGTTTGATATAAATATAGAATACAGCATCTCGGTTGTGTGAAAAAATCGCAGATCTGTGAATTCACAAATTCACAAAGCACGAAAGTCTCCGATCTGATTGTATATATTTTCTGGGTATTCTTTACATATACTTTACGAATTTTGAAAGGTCCATCGAATGACTTTGCATGGGAGCTTAATTGTGAAAAAAATATATATCAAATTTTAATAACTGTCAAAATTCATGAAATCTTGTTCAGAATGACAGGAAGAGACTAAGAATATTCTCTCATTTTATAAAATTCCTTTCGGACGTTTGGAATTCATGTCTCTTAATCTAAAACGATTCATGGATCATTTCCAATACCTTTATCTTCTTGTAGCAATCACTTTTTAAATGCTATAAAATCTCCATATGAAACACACTAAATGGAACAAGCCATAAACAAGTAAGTCATTTTCATGGGGGCGGGGGGGGGGGGGGGGGGGGGGGGGTTGAGGGGGGTTAAAGTGCTTTACCATTCCAAAATTTCTTTATAAACTTATTATAAAAAAATCCAATAAGCATTTTTTTTGAAATCACCCCTCTTTACAACGACATAAAAAACTAGGAGTCATTTTTATTCATGCTACAAACAACAACAAATAAACCATGGTTTGCATGTGAAATATGAATCCTTTACAAAACTGTATAGCAATCTGTAGATTCAATAACATTTTCTGAATTTTAGAAAGCCTCCTTAAAACGTTCCCCCAAAAAAAATTCAAACGAATTTAGCCAAAAAAAAATTCCCGTAAAACATTCTGCATTGTTCTCAAAATGAATTTAGTGATGAAAAAAGCCACTAAAAAATAAACGGCAAATTATGCCTCATTCCACTGCAATATCACTTGCAAATCACAAAAACAACATGTAGAATATTTTTTTTTTTAAATTAACTCGGCATAAAAACATTCTACACATATCTCGATAACATTTTATTTCAAAAAGAGACTAACTCCCAAGCTCGCAGTTTGGGAACCTGCTCGATATTTGTTAAAAGTAAACTCTATGGCCACATTATGCAATGTTTTTTTTAAAACAAACAATGAAGATAACAATCGAACTCAAAAATTCATATGAAAAACATTTAATAAAATCAAAACCTTTTTGATCTATATATAACCCTTGACTAATGTCACAAAAAAAATCGTGATTTTTTCCATAGAGTTGACCTTTAAGTACATAAAGACATTGCATGAAAAACGAAAGGAAAAAAATTCCCTGACCCGATTCAAACTAAGAACCACGAGTATGCACGTCACAGAATTTTTCTTTCTTTCACATCATACTTTACCTTAAGTTTGGAGCACGGTCTATAGATATTCATGGTCATCGAGCTCCATTGTGAAAATGAAGCTAAAGTTTCTAGCTCCCAGTAGGGCAGGAACTCTATTGAAAAGTGGCGCTGCATGTACAATCGGCCCAAATGCACCTGCAGAGCCGCCCTATCGGCAGATAGAAACTTTACTTTCACTTTCAGTTTCAATGAAAAACTATCGCAGATCACGGTCGGACTTAGTGCGATCTGTTTTCCTTAGCTTCTCAAAACAATGGAAAAATGGCCGAAGCTCGATGACCATGAATATCTATAGACCGTGGTTTGGAGCATTATCTCCAGTTCTTATTTACTTTCTCTGTAAATATACATTTTACACAAATTTTAAAAACTCAGCAACATAGAAACCCATTTAGCACATTTGGTCATCATGTCATTGCCAATGGCCACTATAATAAGTATACTTGGATGCACTGATTTCCCTAAATGCTAATTTTCAATGAGCAGTATTTTTTTTCCTCCTCATTTCGTACATGAATTTGGAATGTGAAACATCATTAGATTTACTAAGATGATGGACACTGATTATGATTATGCATGAAGTATGGCTGATGACAGGCTATGTAAACATGCACCTCCAAATTCTTGCGTTTCCAAGAGGAAATGGATTAAATAAATAACTTGGCCCATAAGAAATTAAGTTACAGCGAGAGCACCGAATCGATCTCTCAAATACTTACAACTGTAATGATGACAAATGAGAAATATTTCACTGTAAAATTAATTTTACTTAAAAACCTTCAAATGTTTACAAACTGGTTAGCTGAATATTTATATAACATCATGTTTTGTTAGAATACAAGAACGGAGCAAAGAACGATCGTGATGATTGGTGAAACATTTGATGAAAACGTTACAACAAGAGAAAAACGTGAAACAAGAAAAAGGAGATTTTCACTGAAAGATGAAAGTTGTACATACATGTTCACAAGAAAAACAGCCTATCTGATAATGTAGCACTTGCTTCCTTGTGTAGGTTTTGTCCCACCAATGATGCTAGTTTGTGTGCATACTAAATATAAAAATAATAATAAAAAATTTAGAAAAAAATTAGTGAAACATCATAGTAAAATAATGTATGCAATTTATAACACATTAAGATTTATCCTATCAACTTCTTTCCTAAAATCTCTTTAATGTTCTAAGCTTTTTTGATAATATAATAAAACTCCTCAAATCCAAAATCAGCGGGATCAAGATAGGACAAGTCCTGATTTCACGGGGGGTATTTGAGTCTGTCTCGAATCAAAAGGCACATTCGTTTATTCGTAAGATTTGCACGATGATGAAGTCGATAGTGCGCCCCGTTCATTCAGTGCGGTTTCTGTGTCTGTGCACGATCTTTCACCGAACGGTCCGTGCGTTTTGAGCCAAACCAACAACATGGCGATGCTTTAACGACTCCTTTTTAATCACCCAAAGAGACTAAATTTCAAATTTTTAAGTCTTTCACTTTCAAACTTTTTTTTTAATCTGTATAAACTCTCTTCATCCACTTAAATGCAAAATTTCAACCATCATCGACAGTGATCGAAACAGGCTGTTGGGGGTGAGTCTGCATGTGTGGGGGATCTTCTGGTGTGAGCAGTTAGGTCCACTGATTTGTCTAGAGGGCAATTTGAATGCCTGTGGCTATCTGTCAATTGTAGCAGACCAGGTGCACCGTACATGCTCACGATGTTTCCCCAATGTGAAGGTGTGTTCCAGCAGGACAATGCACCCTACCACAAGGCAAATCTTCTGGATTGGTTTGAGGAACACTCTACTGACTTTCAAGTGCTCCCTTTGCCCACTAATTCGCCGGACATCAATCGAACATCTGTGGGAGCACCTTGATCGCCATGTACGGCAGCTGGACCCTCCACCTATGACTCTCGAAGCTCTGTGGACAGCGCTTCAAGCAGAATGGACTGCCATACCATCAGACACATACCGCGCACTTCTTGCGTCCATGCCACGACGCCTAGCAGCAGTTATGGCGGCAAAGGGTGGCTACTCCCATTACTAAGCGGGTGGTCATAATTCAGTGATATGACAATGTAGACACCTGGGCCTCTATTCAAGATTTTACAGTAAGTTATTTTTCAAGTCGTGCACAAACTAGAATAATATACAAAGCCTGTCTGAAAAGTATCTGATCTTTTGCTGCACAAAGTAATGTCATTATGCCAATGCCACTTTTCAATCCAGTGGGATACGTTCATTGAGTGCACCAACAGCTAGGAGATAGCCATTGTGCAAGGTGGTCTATTACCATCGCATTTTCATTTTGCCCAACATGACAGTACATGTAAAGAAATATTAGTGCATCAGAAGTTCGGAAATTCCCAAGCCGAAGATAAGGTCCAGCGAAGATAAAGACACAACTGAAAGGTTCCCGATATGACAGCAGAGAGAAAATGATGCAGAATGCGACGGGCAGAAGACTCCTTCCACAAGGTTTCTAGCATGGAAAGGCCTCGAAACATTGGAATGGGCCTAGTGTGTTGAAGCACAAGGGGCTTACTCCGAACAGGATTAAGTTCCCAACCCTACCAGGTAAGCAATATTTTTCCCAGCCACAGGTCTGATACACTTTAGACAGACCTCGAGTAAAGTTAACCTCTATGGTGATATCTAGTTCAAACAATTTTAATTTGTAAGCAAAACAACGAAATTCATACCTGACAAGGTGCAGGAACACGTACAGTTCCCGGCCAATTATAGTAAAGGTGGGTAAGCTTATAGCTCAGCCTTTGCATGTGATCTGGCTGAAGCTGATTTGAATCGTGAATAACAATATAGTGTGTAGGGGAGACTGTTCCCTGCCTTACGTGTTGTGACACGAGGAAGAAATCATACCTGTAACGAAAGAAAACAGACAGTTTATAATTTGTTACATATACATTTACACTATTCAAGGAGTGCTTGTTTAATGCTAAACGTGCAGAAGTTTAGAATCATAAAATAATAATAAACGCTAACCAATTTCTTCGAGTAATTGAATGGTCCATGACAGTACCAGGCGGAGGATTTTCCAAATGATCAGGTTGCTAACAGATTAAGAACAAAGCCATGTTTTCTGAATACAAAGTAAATGCATTAAAAATTAAGGATATGCTATCAAATCATACTCACTGTCCTCATAAATAAGCGTGTGTTAATCCTTTTTTGAACTACCACGACGGACAATTTTGGAGCGTAATTAGCACCAAAGTGAGAGAAAGTGCTGCAAATCTGTTCAATTTCATATTTGGCCACATAATTTAGTTCGCCATCAGACACGCCATCTCTGAATATAATGATCCTATTTGGCAGCATATGGTTGACCTGCAATAAGAAATTGTCCTAATTAATTCTTCCGAAACTATCGCCATTGACTGCAGGTCGATTAAATTTGACGGAAAGGGCAACTGACGTCAAAATTTACTACAAGATTAAGTAAATAATTAAGGAAAACTGTATAATGTATAATTTCAAAAACTTTTCTTATTTATTTGACAAATTCAACAAATATTCGCTATATAAAGAACACTGCAAAGAAAGAAGGAAAAAAACCCCCATTACTTCACACATTTGAACTAAACAGGGCATTGACAACGTCATACGAACGAAATGAGTTTCCAGTCCTGCAGTTACCGTATTGCCCTGAACAGAACACGAATTTATTTTTTCTTTCACGAAAATAAGGTGTCGAAAAACAGGGGTCGTCTTATAATCGTAATGTCAGATTTGGAAAAAAATTTGATCCCCCCCCCCCCTCCCAATAGAAGAGCGGCTGTTAAAACCTGTCTGCTTTAAGCCTAAGCACAAGATGAGCAATTTTCCATAATAAACACGTAAGAACGATCATATCCTTTATTTTTAAACAAATATTTTTTAATTCTACAGCTCAAAATTGTTTATTAACGTAAAAAATTACGCAGAAATTAGCATTTTGCTGTCCCAGAAGTTATCTCAAAACTTCCACTGCCATTGCTATCCCAGAAGTTATCAACTCTTGCGTCGGGCCAATTACAGCCCTGCATAACCACCTGACAAAAACGTGAAGAGAACTCTTTACAAAAAGAGACAGATACGATAATTGGCTTTTAAAAGTGAAGCAATTTACAGTGAAAAAAAATTTTTTTTTTGACTTAAGAGTCATTCCACGAGACATAGACCAATTCGGAAATAAATGGTTGCTTGACCATTTCAGAATTTTTATATCATAATTACCTCTGATACAAGGGGCAGCCATAGCCCAGTTGTCTCACCTTGCTTAATGCATTGGTGGAGTTAAGCAAGCTTGGGCACGGCTAATCACAGGTTGGGTGACCACCTGGAAATGTCCATCGCCTCCTGTGCTTTGGAGGGCAAGTTAAGCAGTCGGTCCCGGCTGCTACTGTTCCCTGTAGCAGTCATTATTGGGGATAGTACAATAGACTCACAGAGTCGCAGTGCTCAGGTTTCCTCTTAACCACTTCGGTTTCTAGTATAACCATTTTGGTTCATGGTAACCACCCCTTACAGTTCATTCATTCATTCATACCCCTAATACAGTAGAACCTACGTAGAGCGAACTTCGATATAGTGAAATTCTCTCCATAATGAAATTTTTCCGTGGTCCCGGCAAATATTTTGTTGATTTAATGTTTTTTCAATCTCCTTACAGCAAAATCTTTATAGCATAATTATCCCTATGGTGGCCTAGAAGACTTTAGATAGGCAGCGATGTCAAGTATCGAAAAAGTTTTGTTCTTAATGTTAAGAAGCATTCAAATTAATATCAAATACTAAATTTAAAATATATACATATATAAATGCAATTATCGGCAATTTACGCATCAAGATTATTATCGACGATCGGCCGCAGTCGTCGGAGGGCTGATTTTTATCCTCTAGTATAACGTGACCCAGCAAATTTAGATGCTTTTTTAGGCCAAAAAATTTCGCGTTATAGTAGAAGATTTACGGTACATATATATATTTATAATAAACTGTTATTCTAAAGAGCATGGGGAAAATTTATACAGTACATAGAAACAACCAAGACAAGTTATGTTAAAGTATGCAAGGTTAACCATGAAGTTAAGGGACATAATCGGAAAAAATCCTATTTGATGGTATATGAGAAAAAATCAATAGTTTCTTAAGGTAGCAAGGAAGGACGCAAGGTCCATTGCTTCTTGACGTTGCAGAAAAAAAAAAAAAAAAGGAGTTTCAGAGGTTTTGGAAAGTGGCTACCATTTCACTCCTGCATAAGAGAAAGTTCTGGCTTCCAGTATCGTTAAGAGGGCATCACCAGCTTTCAGAAAATATACAGGCATGTTTGAAAATCTTTGGGTGTGTTTCGATAGATTCACGGACCTCGCGATAGTAGGGTTTCCTCTCTGAATCGTTTAGATAGGTTTTTGTGAGGTGGTCTCGCCCGTTTTGATAGAGCCAAGAACCTCACGAGAAGGGAGGCCCCAGCCCTACGAAACGGTCCGAGCTTCTGAGGTCGTACAGCTTCATGAGAACAGATCCAGCTTATTTAAAGATGGCAGCAGCCCGTTTCGATCCTGTACGGGAAGATCGGGAAGTCCAATGGAAACGGTCCACAAAGGAGTGAGCACTAGAAGAACGCCACCATTAATTAAGGCAGATGTTAACGTTAAATGCAACGAGTCGATTTCTAGACGAGGTGAACATAATCTTAAATAATACACAAATTGAACACTTTTTAGATCATTGTTTCATTTATTGAATATTTATTTATTTAAAGAAGAATAAATTTTTACATTGAGCCCGTATGGCCAACAGGCCTATGAGAGTGTGGTCTCCAGAGGGAATACTAACTTATATTTACTTGTTTTTGATTACAATATAAATTAAAAGATTGTATATTATTATCTATCTTCTAGAAATCTACCTTTCGTCTCTTGGTACCCTTTGTCTAGAAATCGACTCGTTCCATTTAATGTTAACGCCTGCCTCAATTAATGGTAGCATTCTTCCTTCTAGAATCGCTCACCCCTTTGTGGACCGTTTCCACTGGACTTAGAAATTTTCTTGGCCCACCCTGTATATAAAGATACCTCTTCTTGTGCTCAACAAAACCTGTAAGTTTCATTTTGGAACCCCGTGCATCCCATTTGCTTATTTAGATTTTCCAAAAATAAGGACAGATAATGATCGAAAATGAACAATGATGAGGAGATAAGCTGTGTGAAATAGCCAAGATGTTGAACCTGTGTGATGTCATGCGTACGCAAACCCTAGCGGTGAATTGAGGCAAAGCTTGAAAAATTTTATTTAAAAAAATCAGAGTTAGTTGCATGCCGTTTATGTTATAAAATAATTAAATTTGACTTTTACTGATAGGTGATTTTGGGTGTCAGTTGCCCTTGAAAAGATTAGATACAAATTATCGTATGTAATCAACTCCAGGAGAATTAAAAATTCTAAAGGACGAGAGATAAATTTTTCAAATTATGATACAGGTACAGGATCTTTTATCCGTGATGCTCGGGACCTGGGGTATTCTGGTTTTTTCGTAATTTGAAACACTTTAAAACTTATAATCAATTGAATTACATTCCCTTTCCTTTGAGTCTTTAAACCCGTTTGGGGCTGTTTCTGGTGGTGTCACAACTGTCTTCCGTGGCAGATATCTCCAAAACAGAGCGCTTTCGTCAGCATTGTACACCTGTTCTGTTGACAGATGCTCATCTGTAATTAATTTATGAAACTCTTCTAAATAGACTTAAGCAGCGTCATAATCAGCGGATGCTTTTTCACCACATATAGTTAAGATACGAAGACCATTTCGTTTCTTAAATTTAGCAAACCAACCTGAAGAATATTCGCAAAGTGTTGAGATATTTAGCTGCTCATGAAATATCTTTGCCTGGGCCATAATAAGCGAACGTGTAAGCGGACACTTTTCGCTGCGACGTTGTCGAATCCATTCCATCAAAACTTTATCGATAGTCACGTTTTTGGCTTGATGAAGTGTTTTTTACTGCCATTAATTTTGGTTCATCACTATCGCTATAAAATTTCAACAATTTACCCTTTTGCTTTTTCAAATCATAAATGGTAGATGAGCCAATCACATATTCGTCACTTACAAAACTTTACTGAACAGCCTTCGTCAAGACGCTTTAATAATTCGATTTTGTCCTTTATACTAAGTGACACACGCCTCCTCTTGGCATTCATCGATTTCGTTGATGTTCCTGAAGGCCTTTCTGACATATTTTGTTCGATTCGGACAGAGTCTGTTCAAAAAACTTACAACGTGTTGAAATGCGAAGTGAACAGAAAAGCAACACGTGGCTTTTAACAGAAATTGTTTCATACATGCGTAGCGCCACAAAAACGAAGCGGAAAATTTAGAATTTATTGATATTTCGATATTATTAAATCCAAGACTAATGCCGGTTTTCGGAGCGTTCCAGATACCGGAACACCGGATAAAAGATCCTGTACCTGTATTCTAATAAATTAAAAAAAAAAAAAAAAGTTACGTCATAATATTTCTTGAGTGCTCCTATAAAGCACAGCCGCAACCCATCAGCCAATTCCTGATTCGGGTCCTGGAAGCAGCTGCGGCTGTACCAACGCGTCAGAGACGCGTTGATGCTGGACACAAACCCAGCAACCGAACGCCCTCTGCGGCATGCATCATGGTAGGCGTCAATGCCGCAGACCATCAAATTTTTCTAAAAATGATCACAAACATATTTAATAACAAAATTAAATTTTAAAAAAATATTCACTTTAAAATTAAAAAAAAAAAAAAATAAATGGAAAAACAACTTCTTACTAATGGGGGATCCAGAGCCCATAACTCTCCACCCAATTTACAGTTAATTTGTAAGGCAATTTTTTGTGTGACGCTCCGGAGTTTTTGCTGCTGGCCAATGGTCTT
>JAHWFO010022496.1:1988306-2028609 GCA_023313115.1 Rhysida immarginata
TTTTTTTTACTACAGCACTTCTAAAACTTCATATCCTGCAATTTCTGCACTATGGATTGTGAAAAGCTTGGGCATTTTGGAAAGTGAGTAACTCATGAACAAAAATCACTGAGATTTCACTGATAAATTCATTTCAAAAATTATGACCTGAAAACTGTTATACCCCATCCGATTTTTTATTTCCTTTGAAAACGCTTTACTAAAAATTATTTCTTGACCCAAAAAAAATATATAAACTAGCTATTCTGAATGAAGGAAGCCTGCTCTTTCCAATGGTGTCAAGTAAAACTTTGTGCATTCAGTAGTTTGGTTGGGTTATGCAAATATACGTCTGTGAAGTTTTTTTTAAATAACTCCAGAACCAAAGCATCCATTGAAAAGTTATTGGTACCATTTTAATCTACTAATTGAGTAGTTTAATGATGCCAAGTTTCATTGAAGTCAATTAATAAATAATTTTATTTTTACGGGTACCGACTCCCCAGTGCCCGACTCAGCCTGTTATGCTAGTCGGACATTTTGTTTTTACAGGTACCGACTCAGCCTGTTATGCAAATTTTGCAATGTGTAATCGTTGTTGGGGCGAACCATGTGCGTGCCTTGAAAGGGGGTGCTGGTCATAATTCATTGATATGACAGTGTATATAATATCTAAATTTATAAAAATGAATAAAATATATAAAGCAAATAACAAAATTTTATTAATAACATATCAAATACCTGAGATGGTACGGGCAATTCACAGCAGCACAATTTTTTTATTGCGCTGTAACGGTCCTCTCTGATTGTGGGGCAGATGACCACTACCACTTGTACCTGATATAAATTACACAAGAATCTTAAAATCTGAATGTCTTTTCACATTTGACAGAACTAATGAATAACATTTTCAAAACCTACTTGAGGGTTCAGATTGTCCCTTATGGCCCTGAGAAACATCTCATTGCGGTCCATTTTCAACTCAATGAAATTGGGACGATTAATACGGATTCCCATCTGGGGGCATATTTTTAACATCATTTCCGCAAAGTCACTGGCTCTACGGCTATCTCGATTAAGAAAAATTAAACACCAATTATCGATGTTGACCTGTAAGTAGAAACTTCCATTCATTAAAATAACTCTTAAAAAGATAAATTCAGTGGTCACATAACTCTAAAGCAAAAGATAATAAGTATCAAGAATTGCTTAGCATATATAAATTTCAATTTAAACTCAAAATTAATACAAGGTGACTTAGTTTCGAATCTGCAGTCCAAAGCATTGAATTATGATAATGTGTTGAGATGCAGCAAGCAATGAATGAGTCTACAGAATCATGTACAACGATAATACTGAATAAGGGTTTATAATAACTGAAATATGAAATATAAGCATGGGCATCGAGTCTCTCGATATGTATACTTAAGATGCATCTCCTTACTCGGAAATGTGCTCACAATCGAATATAGGACCACTAACACTGCACATGCAAGCTTTTTGCAGTATATAAAACGAGTACATTTTGTATGCCGAAAAATTAAAATTATTTCATCATCCGTAATGATTATTACATCACCCGTAACGCTTTTTTGGGTGGGAACATTATTGGGTATACGAGGTCTGTTCAAAATGTAACCGAACTTTTTTAATTACGCGGCAAACGATCGTCGTAGCGACGAGCGGTAGGCAATACTGCAATTGTCATATCCTTCTGTCTAATGGACTATTTACAAGTTTTTACATGTTTAGTTTCCTAGTTATTGCCATTTGAATGCAATATTTTTGTACATTAAAACTAATCAAATTCATAGAAATGCTGTATCATGTAATCTGTGTAGTGTTCACGTAGCCTCGTTTCGACTTACTGGTTAACTCTAAAACCTGATAAGTCAAAATTTTTATGTGGTCCCCTGACGATTTGAGTTATCAGGGTTCGACTGTAACACCAAGAACAATCTTATCTTAGCTAAAATTCTCCCCATCCCTTCATTTCAGCCCCTCGGGCTCGAACGTATATTGGATTAATCTCTGGGACTTGGCTTCCAAACACCAACTGATAAATACAAGACTTAGCGTAATAATGATAGTTTTTTTTAGAGGAAGGCACATTTATTATCTTTTGTAATCATGGCAGAACCAAATTTGAAAGAAAGCAATTTTGTAAAGATACCCACAGCCCAATGTTTCCCAAAGCTATTTAAAAATTATTGAACTTAGATTTTTAGATACTTACAGCTGTAATGACACCTTCCCGGGTCAAGTCTCGGCCCCAGTCGCATTCTCTATTTGCTACGATGTTGGTTTTCTTAAAAATAATCTTCTCAGATGGCATGATACGTCCCTTAAGCTAGAAAAGTATGTTCAATATTCAATTGGATGAGTTTTAACATTTTGTACTTCACAATGAATGAAATAACAGAAGCAAACAATAGGTCTACAAGAAGCAGACAGAATGTTTACTGTTTTTAATACATTTAATACAAAGATAAATTATTTAACCATTTTTTCATCATTGTCTAGTTTTATTATTTAGTTTAGTTAATAAATCGTTAAATTTATTTATTTAGTCGGCTCGCGTTATAACGAAGTTCACCAGAATCCATAAAAAGTTGGTTATAACAGATATTTCGTTATATGTGAAATGCAATTTTTTAATGTAAAAATGAATTTTTCACCTTAGAATTCGTAAGTCTTAGTTGAAATTTGAAGTATTGCGACTAAACGGCGATGAAATATCCTTAATTGAACATAAACAAAAAATTTTGATTTCCATCTCGGCGTTGTGTTTTTGCAGCAAACTTTTGTTTAAATGTGTCCATACACTGAGTGAGCATACTATTATGACCACCTTGTCAGTATGCCACCTTTTGCCTTTAATACTGCGATGATTATTCGTGGCATTGATTCCACAAGATGTAGGAAGGTGGTGGGAGGAATCTGACATCATGCCTGATGGATAGCACTGTCTAGTTGTGCTAAATTGGACGGTGGTGGATCCAGCCGTCTGACGGTTCGTTCGATTTCGTCCCACAAATACTCAATTGGAGTGAGATCTGGGGATTGTGGGGGCCACCAAAGTAAGGTAAAGTCCTCCTGATGTTCCTGGAACCACTCCTGCACAATACGATCTCTGTGGCATGGCGCATTGTTTTGCTGGAAGTAGCCATCTCAATTGGGGTACGCCATCAATATGACAGGGTGGACTTGATCGGCGACGATACGGAGGTATGCCGTGCCATCCAGACGTTGTTCGACACGTATTAAAAAGACCCAACGCATACCAGGAAAACAATCCCCAGACTATAACACGGACCGCACCGGCCTGAAGGGTTGTACTCATGCATGCGGGATCCATGCTTTCATGCTGTTTCCGCCAGATTCTCACGCGGCCGTCTGCATGTAACTGGAATCGTGATTTGTCAGACCACATTATTTGTTTCCACTGCTAGTAGTCCAGTCCTTGTGCTCCTGAGTGAATTGGAGTCGTTTCTGCTTGTTGGCTGCAGACAGCTAAGGTGTGCAGACAGGTCTTCGGCTTCTGTATCCCAGTGTGCAGTGGACAGTGCATTCAGAGACCGTTTTGGAGGACCCCTGATTAAAGTCGGCAGTGATTTGATGCACAGTTGCCCTTCTGTTATCCTTTACCAGTCGTGATAGCCTCCGTTCTGTCCGATCATCAACCATCCGCGGGCGGCCACAATGCAAACATTCAGACCCAGTCTTCCGGCTAACCATCCAGTCTTTAAATACTTTAATGATGGTTGCTCTCGAGCACCTACAATCATCCTGCGTTCGAAGGCTGTTAAATCACGTCGTTTACCCATAGTTGAAGAATGGAACACGTCTACTGTTGTCGACGACACTCAGCTTCCCTTTTTATATTGGTCCGGCCCGCTAGCAACATTGTGGCGACGTCCGTCTGCACATTTGCATAAACATGTCATTTTTAAACTGTTTTATGTACATCAAAGAACAAATTGACGAACTTGTTCAATTGTGTTCTCTCTTCTCCTCCCCCTCCCAGACTAAAGAGTTCAGAATAAATTTCTTTCCAACAAGTGCTTCTTTATCAGCATTTGATATTTTCATTAAAAATGTTTTTTCCGTTTTTCAGTACATGATATTTTCTAGAAAGATTTTTGCTTCTATTTTTCGTAGTCATCGATCAACGATCATAATCTGAATAAGTAAATTCTACTTGCTTCCGCTTTCAATCTTTCTCATTTTCCAGCATTTCCGCTTTTGTATGGATTCTTATTGGGCATTTTCAAGCAAACAAAGACGTAATTTCCGCACTCTCAAAATCAGAGTACAATTTTTATTGTTTTTTCGTCTTTACTTGAAACAAGCCAACAGCATACATTGTGAATTTCTTTTACGATAAATCATTATTTTGCCCAATTTACGACGTCGTTTTTAGTTCGTTATATCAGGTGTGAAATTACTATACATTCAATTACGTGTCAATGGAAAATTACTTTGTTCTATCCGATTTTTCGTTCTAAGCAGTTGTTTTTTCTTAACAAAACTGTCGGGGACTATG
The DNA here is from genome assembly GCA_023313115.1 of Rhysida immarginata. Lineage (NCBI taxonomy): Eukaryota > Metazoa > Arthropoda > Chilopoda > Scolopendromorpha > Scolopendridae > Rhysida > Rhysida immarginata. The sequence goes on from JAHWFO010022496.1 coordinate 1,992,832, forward strand.
AAAAACTTCGTTATTTCAGTAATTTCGTTATAATGCGAATCGACTGTATTTCTATCAAGATACACTAATCTACAATAGAACGGACAGCAGACAATTACAAACTAAAGCGGGTTTCACAAATCCCTTGTGGCGTGCGGATCTGAGCAGGTCGCGGCATCCGCCTGAAGCACCATACCGCGAACCATTTCACAATTAATTCAAATCGTGCGTCGTCCAAGGTTCAATGTGTGGTTGTAATAGTAAAAGTGGCTCAACCATTCAGAAAAAACTGAATGCAGCTGAATTCTGGGAAGGCAAAAGCCTGTATCACGCATGGACGTAGCAAAAAAGGAATGACTTTGTTGAGCTCGGCTAATGGAAAAAGGAATGTGCGGATTCAAAGATTCCAAGCAATGCCATGAAAACATCCCATACGATCTCTACCACCATCACACTTCACTTCTAAACAGTACACTCGGGGAAAAAGGTACTCCTCTGGTATTCGCCACACACAAACATGCCCATCTGATTGGAACAATTTGTCACTCCACTTCGGCAGTCTAATGTTGGTGTTCCAAACACCACTGGAGCCTGACAGCTTTGTTACTTCCATTCTTTGACACTCCAAGCACTATCTGTCATCCATCAATGCCAAATGCATGGAACTCTGTCGACGATCTGGAATGAATGCTTGCGGTTTTTATAAACCTCGCGTTCCAACACCTGCCAGTTGAGTTCAATGAATTTTGGGTTCGCAGGAGTATTTTTAATGCCGGCAGTGTTTCCTTTCTTCACGATATCAATGACAACTGAAAGTGACAGTGATAATTTTCTCAAAATTTCACAAATAGACAAGTTTATTCGTTTAGCCATTCTCCACAAAAGGCAACACAACATGAGAAAATTACCACTCCAACACCATGAAATCATATCAGCTGCTGATGTGGGAGCGTGGGATCCAACACCCCAAATCAGATTTCATTAAATTAGGAGGTGTCCAATTCTATCATTTTAGGGTTGTGTACGGGTAAGTTTTTCATCAGTTCTATTTAAGACTTTAAAATCATTCACAACTAATAGTCTTGGTAGCCATAATACGAGGTAGGATTCAAAAGTTCCCAGACTGAGTCTATAACGTAAACATTTTTTGCAGTATTGCGACTACGAGAACGTTTTTGTGTTACTACGTTCTCCCCCTTTTCTAAAAGTGGTTTGTCCCAAATCATGTGGTCGAAAGCTCGCGGCATCAGCGTTTTTTGTAGGCAGGTGCATTTAGTAACCGGCGACTGAAAGAAATGGCGTTAGATGAGCAGAGAATCAATATCAAAGTTTGTGTTTGCTTGGGAAAGAGTGCTATGGAGACTTTCGAAATCTTGAAGTGAAACGCTATCGAGAACGCAAGCTTTTGAGTGGCATTGTCGTTTCAGAGAAGGCAGAGAAAGTGCAGAAGACGACGAATGCTGTGGCCGCCCCGTGACTTCCCTCAGCGATGAAAACATCAACAAGGTTTCTGCGGCAGTACATGCGAAGAGGCAGCAAACAATTTGCCAAACAGCAGAATCAGTTGGGATATCAGAGGCCACATGTCGGCCAATACTGATTAAGGATATTAAGGATCTTAACATGCTTAGGGTGTGTCAACACATTGTTCCCCGCATGTTAAACGAAGACCAAAAGGCAATTCGAATGGAAATGCCGGGAGACTTAATCTCGGCTGTTGACAAAGATCCTTCCCTACTTGGCAGAATTATTACTGGAGACGAGAAATGGTGTTTTTTGTACGACCCGCAATCCAAGAGAGCATCGGCAACGTGGAAATCACCACAATCTCCACGGAAGCAGAAATTCCACCAAGATCGCTCTAAAGGAAAGGTATTCTAGAGGTATTCTTCGATGTCCAGGGCATTGTGCATCACTGTGAACAAAGAATTCTACGTCGAAATCCTACGTCATTTGCGTGACTCGATGCAGAAGAATTAAAAATGTGGGCTGAGAAGTCATGGGTGCTGTTGCATGACAATGCTCCTGCTCACCGATCCCTACTCATCAATGACTTTCTTCCAAAAACGAAAACAACAGTTTTGCCTCATCCTCCTTACTCACCTGATCTCGCACACTGCGGTTTCTTCCCATTTCCTGAACTGGCAAGACGCATGCAGGGTCGTCGGTTTCAATCTTCAGATGAAGTTAAATGTGCATCGTAAGCTGAATTAAAGGACTTGGCCAAAAAAGATTGCAGACATGCTTCGATGAACTTTACAGGCGATGGCAAAAGTGTGTTATTGCACACGTTGTCTTATTTCGAACAAAGATGTGTTTCTCCAATTTAATTCATAATCTTTTTTACGTTATAGACTCAGTTGGGGAACATTTGAATCCTACCACGTATAACAATTTTATCCACCATGTAAAACATTCAATATCTGTCTCAGCTTTAGTTGAGAGTGACGTCACGAGTGAAACGGTTATACAGTAGTTCATCCGCATGAAGAAATAGTTCGAATAATTTTCTATATAAAAAGTTCAAAATTCTTTCTGCAATCATATTTCATATTTTCCTTCTCGATATAATAAAAAATCGGCGGATAGTAAAGCCATTTGATGAAATTAAAAAGCTAATTAAAATGAAGTTGATCTGTAGTCGAGATTATTTGATTGTAAAATTAAAATGGCGGCGTCTTGTTCGTACGTGAAGAACTAACGTGAAAGAGATGTGTCAGAAACGAAGATGATAAGAATTTACACGAAGAGGATTAAAATATCTTAAACATTAACTTTAAAAAATGATATCGGACAGATACCATTCGACTAATCTACTTCGAGAAACCACATGATTATAGGACGGTCTAGCGTAGTACAAGTCTAACGGCAGAAGGATACGATGTTGTGCACTATGCCCGGTAAACGACGTCGTTCCGTGACTCTCAACTGAAGCTGAGACAGGGTATAGTTCTCGACTGCATCACAGTTCTTGATAAATTTATTCTTAGTTATGTTACTGAGAATGGGTTAGTGTTTTTTTGGATGAAACAAAAAAAAAGAAGAAAAAATGGTTCAATAAAAATCAAATGTCTATATTTCAATGGTGGAAAAAAAATTAAGATCAACATAAGCGGGGAGAAAAAATTCAACTTACTTCAATTGAGCTATCACAGAGAGATAGCCCCCATGAGGCCAATTCGTTTCTTGCAGCCTCATTAGTTTGTACGTTTTCAATAAATTTATTGTAAGCTGCAATTCTTTGATTTGGTGTCACTCGTGTATGGCCCGCTATGTCCTTCATGATCTTGAAGTCTGCCCTCATTTCGTCTGTGAGGCCTGTGAGGACAGACAGTTCTGGGATGAGACATATCAGCCTCGTTTCATCCTAGTTATAATTAAAAGTAACCAGAGGGGGAAAAAAAAAAATTTAGTCAAATCAGTGATTACACTTCTGTGGCTAGCTCTATTCAATAATAAAAAAATAGCATTTGTTCCTATATTGCAATCAACGATATGAAATGAGTAGATCGCTTATGTGGCCGCCATCTTTGGGGCAATTTGAAGGCGGCGAAAAGTGGAACTAATCTCTATTGTTAGTGTAGGTGCCATTACTGTGGTTGGCAGAACAACATCACCAGCCAAAGCGTTATTACTATATATCCGCTTTGTCGCCAGCTGAGAAAGCACCCCCCCCCTCCCCAACCACCAACATCGCGCTTGTAGTCTGAAATTTCTTAAGCGACCTCTCCCAAATTTAGATGCTTTTTAATAAATGCAGTATATAAGTTGATGGAGGAATTTCAAATTCTTTAGCAATCTGCCCTTTTTTTGCATTTGGCTTTTCAACGGCATCTAGAATTTGAATTTCACTTCTAGCGAAAGATCCTTTTGTTTCTTTTTCCTTACGTCAGACATGGTGTAGCAGCTGTGTAAATTGCAGAATTGATTCCTGTTTAAAATTGCCACGTGATTCAATTTCTTTTGAAACGAGTGCGCTCTCATACAGAACCAATCAGATTTGTGTTAGTGAACACCACATGATTAGTGGTGTTCGTCACGCCCGAGAGAACATGTGGTTCTTTAGAAGTCAGTGGTAACAGAAAACATTAAATTTTCATTTTAGAAAATTGCATACTTCGAAAACTTATTAGAAATTTTATTCTGATCACTATTTTCTCACTAAATTTCCAAAATTTTCCTTCGTATTAACCAGACTTTAATTAAAAATCGCTCGTATTAAGAGGATGAATTTACACGTAAATATCATTCACCGGGACGGGCCAGCAAAATATTTCGTATTAACAGAGTTCATATTAACGGGTTCTGACTGTATTTTGATAGTGTTTGAATACCCCCCCCTCATGAAAATGGACTTTTCAGGTGCGCAGTTTCGTATGCTCCCAATGCAAGAAGCTATACCGGTTGGAAAATAGCGTGATGTCACAATAGCAAAGTTTGATCCTATTTTTTTCTTATCCATGCTTTCCTTCTGATAACTGGATCACATGGAGCTCTAATGAGTTTAATATTCGGATCATACAACTTATAACCAGTTTTGCAATTCGTCACAAAAGAAGTTTTCAGCTTTCACGGATTGCTGGAAACAAAAACCTTAAAACACTTGAAAAAAAAGTTCAGTCTATAAATAGAAAACCTACAGTAATCCACACTGAGCAATAGAATTTTCCCCCACTACTGCGTTCACAGCGCCGCTCTGTCGGCCAGAGGGGGGGGAAAAAAAAAAAGTCCAAAACTCTTAACATGGGATTTTCCAACAAGTATAGAAAAAGCCTTGCCACTACCAATGAACTCAGAATACTTTTCATTGAAATTTAAATTTTTAAGTTTTCCCATGCTTCGAAATCAGTATCTTTAATGTCTGCTCTGCTTTTGCAATCAACTGGCTCAACAACACTACTTTCGGCATTTCCGATACCGAAAATCAGCTTACGAATTGATTTCATCATATCAAAACTGTCTCATAATGCAGCGTAAACACGTGCTTAAGTAATGGAAGCAAAATGATTCCAATAATCACATGACCAATTAGAGATAGGCCAAAGGGTAATTGGCTTCGTAAAAACCATATCTTGTTTTAAAAATACCTCGTAAAAATGACAGTTCATCACAAGAAAGTTACTTTGTAAAATCCAGAATTTCGAAAAATCAGAGTTCGTAAAATCGAGGTTCTACTGTATTTGTGTTTTATACATCTGGTCAATACTTAAATTATTGTGGGGTTGTTTTATTAATTTTCTTAAATTTTTTAAATTATTGTATTTTAAAAATTTTCCCTTCAAAAACGTGATAAAAATTTAAGGGTCGGCTTATATTCGAGCCAATACTGTATTTCAAAAAAATAACTGATTTTCATACTAGCGAACTTTCAGATTAACGAACAAGTTTACTTTAAAACGAGATATTTTCGAATTTCTGAAGAAACACAAAAAAAAAAAAATTCTATCCTCTTACCTTGCCCTTGATCTTCTTGGCCCGATGAAGCAGAAGAGGCTGCGTGTCGTCCTCGATCGTAATGTCGTAGGACTTTCTAATTGTGAAGAGAAATTTTTAATGAAAAATCATGCCACTGAATTTTAAATAACTAACATTACTTATTCTACAAATCTTAATCTTAATTTCTAATTAGTTCTTGGTGTAAATAAACATCGAAATACAGTACATGGTTTCAAGATCTGCGAATTATGATTGGCTTTCAGTGTTTGTACAGGGCATTTCTTAAAAGATGGCTAAAAATTAACATCACGATTCTACATCCCAAAATAAGAAAAAAGTTTCTCTTCAAAAACATTGCAGGGACCCCACACTGCTGATCGCCATTTTCGCCAAAGGCCCAAAAAAAATTGAACAATCGGTTCAACAACGATAAGTTGAATCATATTTACACTGTAATCTCCTCTAGTCACTATGGGTAATTTTATAAATGTGATATCATACAGTACAAAAGGCGCTGTTCGGGAAGAGGGTTGTAATCCAGGGTTAATTATAAATGAAGTTAATTAAAATAGTTTTAATCACTTCATCCTCCCAGCTGTTTACAATAAGTTTCTTTCTTCTCTTAAAATTTCCTCGTTACTCCAAATTCTCTCTACCTAACATAAAAATGAACCAAACAGTTAAAACGAAAAGCCGAGTCGACCTGATAAAATTATGCAGAATTTCTAGCAAATTTTAGGGGCATCTTATAAACTTATAAATATTGTGACATGTGATGCCAGTTTGTTTTGTTTTTTGTTTTTTTTTATCTAGAAGTTGCTGCTATAAATTTATTCACTGGTTATTTTTGCTGTATTTATGAATCGTTTGCTTAAGTGTTTTTTGGTATTTCTTTTTTATATTTACCGTCAGCATTTTCATTACTTTTTTTTTAAAGCGTTATTTTAAATGTATTTAAGAGAGTTGTAGAAAAAAGTTTCTGATCGGTTCTGGTCATATTTTTGCATTGAGCAAGCGAGACTTTGAATGTACTGCTGTCCCATCGGTATAAGAGTCGAATAAGCCTATCGTTCGATAGCGGAGATGGTCTCGGATAATGGGTCGTTTGACCAGCTGGCTATAGTTGAGCCTGTTGATAAGCTGTGATTATGTTTTAATTCAGTTTTTGCCCAGTGTTGATTTAATGATGTGTTTTTTTTTGTGTGTGTGTGTTCCTTCTGCGTCGTACGTGATGGAATTATTCTGCTAAAATGAACAGTCGCTGATGCTCTTTTGTGCAGTTGTACGCAGTTAGCGCTCTCCTGCCATGACATGTTCAGCAGTGAAGCCGTATTGGTTTGTTTTTCAATGTGGGAAATATCTTGCGACAAGTTGGTGAGTTGCTTTTAATAAAGTTATTTGATGGGCCCCGGGAACCTTTAGAAGAAACGTTTTGCGATTTCTGAGAGGCTACAGACGTACAGTGTTCTTAGCCAGCGCAACCTATGTGCACTTGAGCTGCTTGTTGTTTGGAAGAACTTAGAACAATCAGTAAATGAACAGTAGGCTAGCGAGTAGGTCATTCCGTATGGAATTGTGCGATGAGAGAAATGAAAGTCTGTAATGTTTCTTTAATGTAACTATTAGAAATCCCAGTAATGGAGTTCGTGTGAGGTAGCACAAGAGTCTTGCCGTTGGACAGCTCCGATTATCCTCGTGCGGAAGTACCGTGATAACTCAGCTCTTGTGGCTCCGCTTCAGTGCTGGCTGGCAATCTCATGTAGTGGGCGCTGAATACAAACAATTCAGCAGCCCGAATTTTGGTAATGGTCCCAAATGACGTGTTGGTGTTAAGCCATTAATAGTTTAGTCCTTGGAAGGGACAAAGAAGGGTTATTGTGCCCCCCCTTCACATTTGCATACCTAAAGGGAGCACACGACGTTTTCCGTATGTTGTGGGTGGTATGGGAGGCATTTCAGAGGTGAGGCTTGTGCTGCAAACAGTCAAAGGCTGAGCACATGAGAGAGTTGAGGACGCCTAGTGGGAACTCTGCACGAACGGGGAAATAAGCTATGTACGGACCTTGCTAAGCCACAGGCAGAAAAATCAGTGGAAAGTGGTTCTGCCAAGGTGGAGAAAGCTGTGCATTTAATCTAAGTGAGGATAAATTAAATTTAGTAGGGGCCCCTAACTTTATTTTTGAAACTTAGATCACTGTACGATTTTTGGTTCTTGTGAATAAATTATAGCAACATTTTGTATTTTGTTGTGTATTTTACCCCCACTAAACCCGTCGTCATCCTTTATTAACAGGTTCCGTACCTGTGATTGCTCTTAGGTGGGTGTGGCTGTTGCCTTTGGGGTACCCCCAAGTAACGGGCCCCCCCCCCCCCCCAAAGCGTCAAAATATCAATGTTTTCGAAGAGGGACTTTTTGCTTAGTTTGGAACATAGAATCCTGCTTTAATTTTCAGCCATCTCTTTAGAACCACCTTATATAGTCGATACATTTCCATGCATTGATCAGAAATTGGCCATACCGGCATTCACAATCCTATTCACAACAGATTTATTTTGTTAGGACATTATAACCTATCAGGTTTTCTTGGAGTAGACCCTTCTGAAATTGCTAGAACATGTTGCATTGGGTGTAAAGCAATAAATGTAGTTCCAGGAACACCTGAATGCTACAGATGGTTTTAGGTGGATAGGATGAGAAAGTCCAATAGCTTACGATAGCAATACAAAAAGATCTGAACGCCACTGCAACTTGAACAATACTGCCTCATGCATTCGAGCCAATGAATTGGGATCACACAGTTTGTCTAAGCTTTCACCCGGCCCATTGATTTGGTTTGTTTGGCATTAATGTCCTTTTCAACTGACACGGTCATTTCAGGATGGCATTATAGGGGCCGCAAATTTTGCCTCCCAAGGGTTCTTTAATGTGCAGCCATCAAACGACTACACGAGAACAATGGCTTTACTTCCCCCTAAAAAATCCTTGTCGTCCTCGGACGGGGTCGAACCTGCATCCTCAGGCATTAGAGGAGATCACGCAACCACTGAGCCACCGAGGTGCAGGGAGATAATAATCACACCGCTGAGTGTGGAAGGGGGGTGGTTTGACCTGAACATCAAAGGAATATTTGAGAGCCAATCGAAAAGAATTCTGGGATACGATCAAAGAGAGTTGAAGAAGAGCCATGCAGTTCTACAACTTCCAAACTTGGGCGAGCAAAATCGCTTAATAGCTAAGCTAGGGAGATAATCTGGAATGTTTTTTCTCACATGAAGACAAAGAAACTAGATAAGAACCAAAACTTCTTATCGTTGGAAACTTCGGAGGCATAAAGTTTCATATAACACTGTGAATGCAATCATCGATGGAGGAAACTCTTTCGATCCAACAGAGCTCGCCCCACTTCACAACACCCGGTAAGAAGAGACTGAGACTGCTACAGTGTGAATTTACACGATTTCGAACTATCAGTTGTACGATCAACGCTATCAGAGATTCACCGATAACTTGATAAACCTTTGATTATTCAAGTTTCTGGTGACAGCGATAGCGATGATGTAAATGTTTTGCCCTCATCTCCCTAGCTTAGCAAAACATACAATTTCTATTTTTAAAGTCTTTTTTAAGACTAAAATGGTAAATTATATTTAAAGAGAAAGCGACTACAGGTAAGCGCTGCCATATGTCCTACCATTAGAGTGCTATACTGTCATTCTGGGAACTTTCCGACTGCCTCGTATTATTAAACAGAGTTCACAATTTCTCATGGCAACGCTAAAGTTTTGAGCACCAAGTTATTTCTATCAGAAAAATTAAACATATTTACTTATAATACTGTTCATAGGTTATTTCTTCCCCGTTGGAGGTGGTAAACGAGCTCCTAGGAGAAAGATCCCAGGTGATTTCATCTACCCTGTAGGTCTTATTATTGTAACGTGTCATGACAACAGCACCTATAACAGCCTTGGTGGCCATGTCTTTGAAGTTGCTGGGATTACTGACAGCAATATCAGAGCTAGAGAAAAAAAAAAAAAATTAATCATTGTTTTGCATACAGTTTATATGTAAATTAGCAAGTACACATTTTAAAATACCAATACTTACATAACATCTAGAACAGTGGTAGTTCGTAAAACACGGTGAGACACGTCACACTGCAACATTAAGCCATCCTCATATTCATCTACGGCTGTAACATAACCTGGCCAAACCTCCAATCTAAGATAACAAACATGAAACAAATTATTAACAATGACTAAGATTACAGCATGTATCTTGTGGTAAATTTGGCTTAAGTTTAATTCCAACTTACTTGTGCTGCGGAATAGGTATCCCACGATGGGAGTCAAAATAATTTCTTCCAATTTGTGTCAATTTTAAAATTTTCATAATCCTTAAAAAAATTTATATTAAAACATATTAAATCAATAATAATTGATTAATCAATTCAAAGACTACATTCTAAAGTTTCATTTTGAATAATCAAACTCATCCTCAGGGATATGCCCACGAGGGTTGGAACCGGATTTACCTGACCCACACAAAAACCTGCCGAACCAATCGTCTAACCCACATGCAAACTGCGAGATTTTATGCCCATAACATAATTTTGATTCCGCAGCCAGTATCCCAGTATCCCACTTGGAGCGTTAGTTGCGCATCGATCGATGTGTCATACGATGTGGTCATACTCTCGCGTGTTTCTTTCATCATGAAGGTAGGTTTCATCATTTGTGATGTGACGGGGACAAGGAAATAACGGGCCCCAGTGCAGTAAAGTCACCTGCCCACAGTACAGGGTGTCTGTAGTGCCTCTCCGCAGTGGAAAATGACGATTCCCATCAAACGTCAGTCCACGATAGAAACCACAAAAACATTTGCAACGAGTGGACAGAAGGCGCTTTCAACAGCTCCTGTAAACTTATGCGTACCCTCACCACTTAATATAATTCATTCCTAACATAAGCAAAGTGCTACATTTTCCAGTTTATTGGATTATTGCTTTTGTTTTCAAGTCTGATGGCACAAGGTCAGATGAGCAGAGAGAGTATGGCAATACATTCCATTAAAGCTCTAATAGTCTTTGATATGTGATCAAACTTGTATATGTCCTTGCATTGTCGCAATGGAAAACTACTCCTTTACGATTAATAAGCTCTGGACACGTCCAGATGATGGATTTGTTCAAATGTCCAATTGCCAAAAGTACACATTCGAATCGACCGTTTGGTTCCTTGATAGGAGGTCAAAAAACACGACACCTTTAAAATTCCACTAACCTCTCTGATGAAAGTCTGCTTTCCATGTCATTTGGGGCAAATCATCACATCAGGACCAAGGCCATTTGTGCAACACATTGTTATAAACAATCCGCTTCTCATGAGTCACTTCAAAAAAAGTTTGTCTCCTCAAATTTAATGAGCACACTGCAGTTGTTTGTACAAACAATCATATGAACTTCTTTGAGTTCGTGTGGAGGCCAAATATCGAGCCTCTTAATGTATCCTAGCATCTTCAGGTGATCGTGAACGCTTGAATGATGGATGTTCAATGTTCCTGCAGACTTGTGTTGTGTAACGTGGGTTCATACGCACTGTGACTTTTCTGACAACCCAATACAAGAAAATTGAAGGCTGTATGAAAATTAACCAGAACACACATAGTAAACATCAAGTCAAGATAGCTCTGGAAAATGAGGTTAAGATTTTGTGGCACTTCAGTATTCAAACAGACGAACCTCTAACCCACAACACACCTGATACAATAGACAAATTTCACAGCATCTTCGACACATGCGCAGATGCCGAAGTGCCACACAGTGAGAGCATGGAAAAACGCCCAAGGAGATAGAAACCACATGCTTTCCGTACGGAGAGCATGTACGCGAAGAAAGTTATAATGAACGAAATGTTGCTTAGGGGATCAATCTGAAAATCTTCTACTCTTAATATCAACTTATATAATGTTGTCCAACAACATGGCAACAAGATCAAATAAAATTATCAAATTATCTCTTAGACGAAGAGTACATGCAACGTGTTAAAATACGCAACTTGAAAGAAAGAAGTTTGCTCTAAAATAAGAGTCAGACCTTCTCAATAAGGTGGTTACTCTTTGGTGTGCATCTTGTTCAGTTATGAAGAAATTCAAGATGTATATTGGGAATGTCCTGCAGAGCAAATTAAATGCCATTTAAAATGTACAACCTCTGAAGTCCAATAAAAAATGCTTTAATGTTCAAGCGAGTTGTTAATATGACGAAATAAAACTTAGCCAAATACATATTGTGTGAATATTCAGTTTATATTTTTTTGTTGTTGATAAAGGTTACGGAAGTGCCATTTCTTTATCTGCAGGTTAAGTACAAACTGTCATCACATTGATGCAGTCTTAGAATTGCATTATAAAGCAGCACAACTAACTGAAATCCCTGATCAGAGCTGTACTGGCGTTTTTTATAATGTATTACTGTCTTATCAGTCTCTTAGGGCTCAAATCAAATAACGATAAGACTACTCCTGGTTTCAAATTTTTTTGTGGGAGAGCAAAAGCTGGCGAAAATCACGGTCTTTAAAATGAGCAGAGTAAACACGCTCGCCTCTGTCACTTTAAACTTTGGCTCACCATCTTTTTTAATTTTAGCTATCTGCCGTTTTTTAAGTTCGTCTGACTTGGGAAAAGGTGCCAACTGATTATAGGAGCGATTTATTTCCATAATTAAGGCACCCAGAAACACTACAAGATACCTTACGATGCATGGCAACTGCAACAGTGAACAGCGAGAAAGGGGCTGGTGACTGACTGGAGTTCTCCACCAGACGTTTGTTTTTTTCTCTTCAGATGGTGATGCTAATCGCTGAAACTTGTCTATTGTTGTGTGTAATAAGACTATTAAATATTTAATTGCTAATTATTTAAAGACACTTAACCATTCAAATAAGCAAAAATTTTATACCTTTTGAACAAAACATTATATAAGTGGATGCAGTCTCCAAATCTTCTCTGACAAATATATTTAAAATAAATGGTGACTGGAGTTTGATCCACTGGATGGTCTCCAGATAAAACTGTCATCTGTAAAAAATTGGAAAACCCACACTTAACTAAATTCACTTGATATTTCAAACATGAATATTAGACTTTCAATCAGTGATATCCTTAAAAAAAAAAAAAAAAGGGGGGGGCGGGGGGCAGGGTCACCCACCTGTGGCCATTGAAATGTAATTCATGAAGATTCAAACATTAGAAAATTTTTTGTTTTCTGCTACAGTCGATTCGCGTAACCTAACGAAGTTCACCAGAATCCATAACCGATATTTCGTTATATGTGAAACAATTTTTTGATGTAAAAATACATTTTTCACCTTAGAATTCGTAGGCCTTAGGTGAAGTATTGCGACTAAACGGCGATGAAATATCCTTAAACATAATCAAACAAAATCGTTTGGTGAAATTTTTTTGATCAAACACTTCCAAAAACCAGATTTTCATATGAATACGTTTTTATAGTAGAAAATCTGCCTTCTCTAATGGATCGAGATGCTCAGTCGATACATAAACAAACAATTTAAAGATCTTTGAAAGATTTTTAAACTGTATTATTTTTAAATCAAAGAACGAATTGGCAAACTTATTCACTTGTTCCATTTCTCTCTTCTTCTCCCCCCCCCCCCCCCTCCCAGACTAAAGAGTTCCGAATAAATTTCTTTCCAACATATGCTTCTTTATCAGCATTTGATATTTTCAAAGAATGTTTTTTCCGTTTTTCAGTACATGATATTTTCTAGAAAGATTTTTGCTTCCATTTTTCGTAGTCATCGATCAACGGTCGTAATCTGAAGAACAGGAGGTAAAATCTACTTGCTTCACCTTCAATCTTTCTCCATTTTCCAGCATTTACACTTTGTATGGATTCTTATTGGCAGTTTTCAAGCAAGCAAAGACGTCATTTCCACACTCTCAAAATCAGAGTACAATTTTTACAGTTTTATTCGTCTTTACGTGAAATAAGCCTAACGGCATGTATTCTGGATTGAATTTACGATAAATCGTTACTTTGCCCAATTTACGTCGTTTTTAGTTCGTTATACCGTATTTACCTGAATCTAAGACGACCTAAATATAAGATGACCCCTCAAAATTAGCATTTCAAGAAAAAAAAAAATTTAAGTCAAAAACTGAACTATATGTACTCCCACAGTATTGAAAACGTTTAAGGGTGTGTCTAAAAAGTCCGACCAGTCGCGAAATTTTGGAGCCAACATTTCAGTCATTGTGACTGGCTCAAAATTTTGACTATGTCCGATCGATATGGGAAACATGCAGGCATAACCGCATTTTAAATTTTCTCCCGATTCGGATGACCCTCGATTCAAAATGCGACCGGTCGCGCTATGAATCGAGGGTCATCCGAATCGGGAGAAAATTTAAAATGAATAAAGCCAGCTACGTATGCCTGCATCGTTCCCGGACATTTAGAGTCAGTCACTGGTGACTCCAAAATGAGCTTTGTGACGGGTCGGACTTTTTAGACACACCCTACGTTTTTAAGTTGTTGTGCGATCTGTTATTCTTACGAAGCTCGTGGAAAACAAGCAATTTCATTGGATAACTCCATGGCTATCCGCTACTGTTGGTCTCGTTTTCCTCTAATGGCTGAACGCTAAGGCTAATGGGATAGTAATGGCGACTTAAATCAGTATTGCCAACTTCGCAGATTTCCCGCTAAATTTTTTCTGATTTTTCATCAAAATTATGCCAAAAGTCTGCTAAAAAAATTCATTAGTACAATTGAATCAATCAGTTTCAACAGATTTTGGCTTTGTCTTAGTGAGAAAAATTTTTGAATCGGCAACATCGGATCCGATACATGTATTCAAAGTTCTACCCGATATTTGATCCGAAGTAGAGTTTCAAACTCAACTATTTTATTTGTAAAGCTTCTCTCCCCACCCAAAATGAAGTTAATTATTTATTAGAGGATGAAATGTAATGTTTGATGAAAACGCCATAGTTGTACTACTGCCTATAAAGAAAACAGCAATGGACTCTTGCAGTGAAGCCCCCCCCCCCCCCATCGCACGTGGTCGCGGGGGTAAAGATCCAATTCTAAGACCCCCCCCCCATTTTTTGCCCTATAAATTTGGAAACAAACCTCATCTTAGATTCAGGTAAATGCAGTAATCAGGTGTGAAATTACTATACATTCAATTATGTGTCATTGGAGAATTACTTTTTTTTACCCGATTTTTCGTTATAAGCGGGGTTTTTTTTCTTAACAAAACTGACAGGGACTATGAAAAACTTCAGTAATTTCATTATAACGCGAGTCGACTGTAATCATATTATATATAAAAAAAAAAAAAAAAAAAAAAAATCTTACTGTATCATTTAATTTATGAGGCAAGTACAATTTGGCCCCATCAAATGTTCTAGTCCTTCCCAAAACCTTTTCTTGATTTCGCAACAACACAAATCGCATTCTCTTGCAGTCGATTTGGGGGTTAAAGCTGACAGCATATTCAAATACACCTTTGCCTGGTGATAATTTGAGCCTAATGTAATTGGCTGTCATTGCCATGCTGGAAAGCAAAAACAACATCGGAAATTAATCAACACTCAAAACTAAATTGTGTATTCTACTATAAAAAATTATGCTTAATACAGTCCTTACTAAGGACCAGATTTCTATGCAAAAGTATATTATTTTTTGCAAGTAAACAACTCCCTAACATTTAAGGATAATGATTATGGGTATAATAAAGTGTTTAAAAATGTTATTTCTTGGTATAATAAGCTATAATACTTGGTAATATTATATAAGAGGGCATGGGAAGTTCATACCCACCAAAAAAAAAAAATTAGTTCAAAAGGTCACCACTAGCATGGAACAGCCAACACCTCCTAGAGAGAAGGCCTGCGGATCAAAGGTGTATGCATTGTTACATACAGAGAAAAAATGCTGGGGGTGGGGTATCGAAACCCAATGACCACATGTACAGATCGTGTATATTTGAAAGAACATATACATCGAAGTTTACTGGAAGTCTCTCTCGTATTTTATCAATACATCGATTTTGTTAGGAAAAACAAAAAATGGCCATTACTTTTAAAGAAAAACGTTCATTTAACAAACAATTAATACACTACAGTGCCCTTATAACGGTGGTTATAAGGGCACTTTAAAATAGACCAATCAGAAGAGATTTTGTGAACTGAAAACGGAAACTTCACGACGCCTCCGCAAGGTATGCAGAATGTCACCACCCGTAACTGAGGTGGATTTAGCTTCTGCTTGCTCTCGCGGAAACAGGCTTAACACAAGATTTTAACGATAGAACCAACATCATCAATTATGACCCCCCGAAAGCTAAAACATCGACACGAGGGATTATTCAGGGTTCAGGAACAGGACCTCTATTGTTTGCTGCCTCCAGCTTCTATCTTTCACCACCATTATAAATTAAGCATGTTGTAATAACTTTTTATTTAAGACTTATGACCCGATTGATCAACGTAAGATAAATATGCAACTCAACCAGGACATCACCTATTTAGCTGATAGGTACTCTAAGCGAGTATTTTTTTTTTTTATCGCCTAGATATTCTCCTTGCGACTACAATAAACTTTTTGAGTAGGAGAACATAATAAAAGAAAGTATAACCATATCATAAATACTTTATCAAGGAAGGACTTTATGACCATCCAGTATTTACAATTTTTCATGAAAGTGTGAATAAAATATGTAGCTAAGTGAAACTATGCCAGGTACCCTGTGCGAGGCTGCTTTTCCCGTTAGCTAACCCTCCCTTGCCTCAATGCCACTACCTGTCAAGTCCTCATACTTAAGGCCGGTTCCCACTATTCGCCGCGGAAAGCAGAACGGTTAAAACCGCCATGGTTAAGCGCAGCGGCAATTCCGCCGATCAGTTCCCACTATCGCGGCACATTACACTGTAGCTCAAGGGTCTCTTTGATCACTTATTGCTAAGCGAAGAGTCTCTTCGATCGGTTAGCATTTTTTCTTAATAGACGCATTAAAAAAAAAAAAAAAAAAAAATTTGGAGAAAGTGCTTTCAGTCTTTGCATATATACATAAATGGACGACGATACAAGCAAGCGTGCTGCTGTTTATTTGACGATGTTGGCTAAGATCGCTGCGCTCCAAAACGATACTATCCAAATGCGTTGCCATCTTGGAGATAGTCAACATCACACAAAAGCACTGATTTCATTGGCGGACACTACCTCAACGGATTTTACCATCTCAACTCTAGACGATAGTGGTTTTTACGCAGTGGTATGACGTCAAATCCGCTCTGCTTACGTCACGCGTGGCATTTCCGCCGCGGTTCCACGCTAGTGGGAACCGGCCTTTAGCTCATGCTGTTCGTCAAGTGCTGGGCACAATAGGTCGTTACTTTTTGGACAGCATGCTCACAACCACTTTCCATCTGTCCGACTTATTAGACAGGCCCCTTGTTGATAACATTCTGATTGTTAGATTACCCTACAGCAAGCTTTGAATAAGGAAAGTTAAATAATGGTAGCATAATCATTAGCCCAGGGACCAACCTTTTTTTTGTCTCAGGCCAAAATAAATTTCTGAAGGTTTTCAGGGGGGCAACCATTTGTAATTCCAATCACATTCAAATCTTTTATGAAAGATTAACCACTTACAATCTTACTTGTTAATAAATTTTACAGTAAATGGTTCGTTTCGCGGGCCGCACAAATTCCTTTGGTGGGCCGCAGGTTGGTCACCCCTGCATTAGCCTATTATTGAACAATGTCCAAGATAATAAATCAAACAAATTTAAGTTTAAGCAAATTTATATGAGGCTTCTAGTAAGAGTGAGAGCTCAGTTGTAATAGAATGCAATTGAGCTCACACGTTCCCAAATATAAAATTGAAATAAAAGCTCTACTCACGCGCTTCCAATTGTCCCATGCATCTTTACTGGAGGTGGGACTGATTCTATCCCCATTTGGGACATTTCAGAAATAACCTCCGTTGGTAACTCACTGCTACCAACACTGCTGGGTGGTCGAGAAAAGGCCGTCAAGCCTCGCCCCCTCATTGGCATTGATATGCCCTGCTCTGGTTCTTCAGATTTTGTCTCTAACACAAAAAATAGAAATAAGCAGCAGCAAAATCTCAGTTTTCAAAAATAATTCACCAATTATTCCATTCAACTATAAATATAAATTCAATAAAAAAATAAAATAAAAAAAAGGGGGGGGGGGCTTAGATTTGGAGCCAGCTTATATTTGAGTCAAAACCATATGTACAGAGT
The DNA here is from genome assembly GCA_023313115.1 of Rhysida immarginata. Classification (NCBI taxonomy): domain Eukaryota; kingdom Metazoa; phylum Arthropoda; class Chilopoda; order Scolopendromorpha; family Scolopendridae; genus Rhysida; species Rhysida immarginata. Next base: position 2,010,545 of record JAHWFO010022496.1, read on the forward strand.
ATTTAAAACAATGTATACACGCTTCTGCAAAAGAATTGTAACCATAAACTTTGGCTTTTACAATTACAGGTGTTCAAGTGATCAACGTAAACATGTGGTTGTGGTCAATTTTGATCAGGGATGTAAGCTTTCAAGTTTGCTCTTACGGAAAAATTTATAAAGAGTGACCAGATTAATATGACCAACCCATCAGTACTTAGTTGGCACACCTTTTGCCTTCAAATAGGCAATTCTTCCTGGTATTGACTGCACGAGATGTTGAAAGCCTGGAATCTGACATCATGCCCGATGAATAGCACTGTCCAGTCGAAGTTGAATCCGCCTGATGGCACTTTCAACTTTGTCCCATAAATGGTTAAGCGTGTTTCACAATTATCGTTTGCTGGACGGAAAACAGGCAAATGCGGAGCCCGCAACGCAAGATGAAGATTTTCTGCACAGACTGCCGCTTCACAATTAGCGGAATTCGTCCGCATTGCTCTCCGCAACTGCTCTGCAGGCGGATTTTCAATTCAAGCGGATCCAAAACTGCTTCAATCAATCAGAACTGCATCTTTGTTGCCATATTGAGCGAACACACTGTCAATTGCAATTGGCATTTGGGAATGTAATTTAAAAAATATTCATTATTTTACGCACGTTGTATTGTATAGTGTATACAGTTATAATTTTATAACGTCCATTTTACAATACAATGGTTTATTAATGTTTAGATAAAAAACTGCTGTCAAAATACAGTCTTAGCCTGTGAATGCGACGAAGGTCGCTGCGAGACGCCATTTTGTGAGACGTCGATCTCGTTTGGGAATGAACGAATCAGAAGACAGCTAATGCAGCCGTGGATTTAATTCTCAAATGGAAATGAAAAATTGTTAAATCGCCCGCTTGGCGAGCGGAGACACTAGTATACGCTTCCTTGGCAGATTCGCTGGGGCTAATGCAGGCGATTTAATTGTGAAACAGGCTTTAATTGGATTGAGGTCTAGTGATTGTGAGAGTGGTCTCTCTCATGTTGGAAGACCAATCCTGCATAATATGAGCACCCTAGCATGGCACATTGTCTTGTTGGAAGAAGCCATCTCTATTGAGATGCACAATCAACATGATAGGATGAACTTGATCAGCAAGGATACTTAGGATCCATGTGAATTAAAAGGCTCAAGTCATACAAGGAAAACATGCCCCTACCACCTTGAAGGGTTAAACTCATACATGCACAGTTCCACCAAATTCTCACTCTGCCATTGGCATCATGCAATGGAAACTCGATTCATCGGACCACATGACTTTTTTTTTTTCCAATGTTCGACTGTCCAATCCTTGTGTTCCAGTATGAATTGGAGATGTTTAATGTTGTTAACTGCAGACAGTAAAGGTGTTCGAAAAGGCCTTCAGCTTCCATATCCCATACGTTGTGTGTGTTCAGAGATCATTTGAGAGGATCCCCAATTAAGATCTGCGGTACTGTTACCCTTCTGTTGTACCAGTCTTGCCACTCTCCATTCTAAATGAACATTGACTAGTCGGCTGACAGCCACAGTTCACATGTTCGGATCCAGTCCAGTCTACATTTGAACATTTAAGAAATACTCGCTCCATTGGCTAAGAGCCCCAACAATCATCCCACGTTCAAAGGCTTTACCCATATCTTCAGAAACAAATCACTTCTACGATTGTGGTAAACAAAATGCTTCCTATTAATAATGGTCTGGCCTTCTGGCAACTTCAGCACGAAATTATAGCTAATTTGCCTACAAACGTAAGACGGTCATAATAATCTTGCCACTCAGCGTAGATAACGTCTAGCAAAGTGTGTATACATTTTTTTTGGCAGAAGCTGTATATTTAGTAAGGTCAAGTTGAAATCGCCCATTGTTTGTAAATCAAGCTTTTTTTGGGGACAATTTCAAAGTCATTTTTTACTCTTATGGCTCAATAAATGATTAGGGATAAAGAACCGATCACTATATTTACTTTCATCTGAACTCTTCTGCATCAAATTTCTTAAAAAAGCCCCACGACCCATGGCTGGCATGGCAGGAGTGGGTGCAGCAGGTTCTGGCTGAATGGTTGGACGGACTGGAGGAGGAGTTTCTTGCTAAAGAAAACATAAAAGCACAAGAGTAATGTTCAAGAAGGAAAATAAATAAATGGATAAAACAATGAAATTCAAAAGGATTTAATCTTTCTTCAAAAAATAAAAAAATAAAAACTTAGGGCAAGCATAGAGAAGAATAGTTTGGATTGGAAAAAAGAAAAAATGAAAAAAATATACACAACACACACAAAGACAATATGCTAAATCTTACCCTCTCTCCAGGCATCTTTTTGATGTCCTCCAGTGCCTTTAGGAGCGCAGCTCCTCTCCCTCCTCGTCCAAGGCCACCTGAAGCCATTCTATAATTAAGAATTAAAGAAAAAAAATTAATAGAAGAAAAACAAAATTATTTTACAAAGACTATATTGTCATTTATGTTTAAACATGAGCCATCAAGGCAGGACGTGCATGTATGCTGGTTTCATTTGAAAGCAAGTGAGAAATTTAAAGAAAATAAAGTTATAGAGGCCCCTATAAATACCATTATCAAAAATGAGGTGTGATCACCACCCGACTTTCTTATACGTAAATGTCCTGGTCCAAATACAGAAAAAAATTAAACAACTGTCTAAAATGGCTACTTCCGATAGAAATTTTGTGAATAAAAGTTACTTTAAATTCCAAACACTTTGGTATAGATTCCAAACTTTCCTATACCATTTTCTTTCGCCTATTTTAGCAAACACTGGATTTTGATAAGAGTAAAACTGGTACTTCCGATTGGAATTTTGAAAAAATTCGTAAACAAAACTTGTTAAAATTAACTTCTAAATACTTTTGTATACAGGCATATCCCGTTATATATGATTTCGGTATCCGCGGTTTTCATTTAGTAGCACCATCGATCGCCAACAGGCGAAAGCTCTTCTATTTTTGTTAGGAGTTGAATTCGTTTTTGAGTTTTGTTTTGTTCCTATCCCTGTGTTTTTACACATTTAGCACATCACTGGCTATCTATGAATGATAAGATTGCTATACATCAGTTTGGACAAGATCAGCTGAGTTTCTAATCTGTTTGCGAAAAGATTTATTGTTGTAGGACTTAAAATGCCGCCGAAAGGTAAAGAAAGTAGTAGTACCGTATGAAGAAAGTGGGCCCGAAAATCCTACTCGTTAGAAACAGAGTTGGAGGTCCTCAATGAAGATGAAGAAAACGTTACAATCAAGCAATTTTTAACGAAATATCCTGCCAGTTCGAACGATCCCTTAACATCCAGTCCAAGCTCCTCTTCCAAATTCTCTTCGGGATTCCACCAACTAACAAAATTTAAATTAAAAAGAGTATGTGATTTTTAGTGGTACTTGTACTTTAAGGCCCGTTTCAGGCGTGGGAACAAGAAAAAGTCTGCCGGTGCCAAGTCTAGTGAATAAGGTGGATGAGCTATGGATACGACCCCTTTGTTGGCCAGAAACTGTTGCACGATTATGGCAGTGTTCCTCTTTGATCCATTATCCACAGTTACGTGCACACGCTACACCTTCAACTGAAGAAACGAGCATCTGAAAAACCAACCATTGCACGCACAAGCATGACCTGTCTGAACTTGCTTAAACAATGACTGGGCTTGTATTCACATGCACTGTTACTCGCGTAAAGCTCGCACAGGTTAGGGTGCGACGTCATTCACCGAACTTAATTGTCAGAGGTTGTAATTTTCTTATGCAGTTACATATCTCAAACTGCTTGTATATTTCAACATTTATTTTCTAGCAAAAGGCAGAAATATTTATCAGTGTGTAATAAAAAAATGACATTTAGACTTACTCAGAGCACTGGAGCATAAAAGGAGAAAATTTTCATATTTCGCACGCACTAACAACTCCATTACACAATACCGCTGTCCAGAACGGGAAAAAACAATTCAAAATACAGCAAAAGATACTCCTGCTTTCGATGTCTTAATTATTGATAAATGGAATTAGGAAATATTATAGTATTTCAATAAAAAACCGAGCCCTTGCAATCGCCCTCCCCTTGTCGCTATGTCACTTTTGGCTTCGCCATTGCATTACGTCATCAACCTCGCTAAGAGAACAAAGGAGATTTGAACTTTGCGCCATTGCTTGTATAGGGGGAGCTAGTCACGCAGGTAACGCACGCGATAGCTGTTTGATGCTATCAAATGACGTATTTACGTTAGCGAGCCAAAACTACAATTTGACATAAATTCAAATGAAACTTCATAGAAAAATAACTTACAAACGTACTAAAAAAATTTCTTCACCCTTCTGTCATGAATAAAACCACCTAAAATGTGACAATTTTCATTTTTTGTGAACTTTCATGTATAAATTCTGAAAAAATTTTGAAACTGCGTATTTCATTTCTGTGACATTATTTAATGATTTCTATTATTTTTTCAAAAAATGTGTAATATATTGTACGAAGATGAAATAAATGCTATAAACCAACAAACATCTCCGATTTACTACAAAAATTTGTGGTCCAAAAAGATCATTTATTACTTTACAAAAAAAAGTTTCCCGAGTAATCACAGAAATCACTTTTTCCTTTAAAAAATGGCATGGCATAAGACTGTTAATAAACATATAAATGCATTTCTGCTTCACTGCTAAAGCTCCTCCTTGGAATGTTTACAAGATTTTAGTTTATTAAAAATAAAACTCAGGCACCTGCTTTGTTTGAATGTAGTGCCTCAACTCCTGTGATCGAATTGTAAAACACCAGTTGATTTCACAATGTGACAAAATTATTATTGCTTTTTTTAAATCAAATTATAAACTTATTGTTTAGATAATAAACCAAAATACTTAATTTCCATTTTGAAGTAACCTCTAAAGGGAATTTTTATATTAGAAAACAGATCAACTCTTTCATGGCTTCTTTCTGACATCCGAGTCACTTGGGACTCAAATTTTCTATTCACGTGATCTTAGGTTACCAAAACAATCCTTTGGACTCAAAGTTCATTTTCAATAGCCCAGACAAAGGCTTTTGAAAGCTGTAGTCTAATTTATCAGACAAATCAGGAGTTTTCTTTAATTTTTTTTTTCTCTTTTGTTTGTCTATATTTCCGGGTCTGAATAAAGTCTGTCGATATCACAGACTTTTTTTTCTTTGGTACTATAAATTATGTTTGATTGCTTGTGTCCTTTCACGAAAATTATTTCGGTGACGACAGTTTTCGAAATAAGAAGAGAACGACAGAACATGGTTCTTCACTTACGTGACCGACATTGATGTCAATGTCCACTTAAGGGGTAAATATAGACATAGTCTTAAAAACGACCATTGCTTAGTTTCTTCTCACAAATCTTATGGAACTAATCGGAATGAGCCAAGTTTTTAAAAAGAAATTCTAATTGAAACTTTAACTCAATTATCAAGTTTTAACACATTGCAATCTCAATTATCAAATTATCAACAACTTAATGTCAAATATTGCGGAAGCAAAGTAAAATCTGTAAACCTACTTTAAAAATGTTTAAAATTATGTATAACACAATACTTAGCGATTGAATGTACTGAAAAAGTTAAAGAGGGTAAAGAAAGGGGTAGCCTATGGGAATAACGTTAAGGGTCCTTGAAAGCATAAGCGAAACACGTGCGAACTTTCAAAGCAACTTATTATTAGTGTTAGTAAAAGTTTCAGACAGATTACTCTATATCAACACTTGTTATTGAATCGTTACCTTGGACTTGTTTTTTTTTTGTTTTTTTAAAAAAAAAAAAAAGAAAAAGAAATGATCTTCTTCTTCGTCTTCTCTTGTTCTCTTCTCACTGGTTGTATTAGCAATCCTACATCAGTCCGACATCATTGTAAAGCCAGCCATTATAAAACTTAAAAAAAGACTGCAAAAAGCAAGAGGGCGGGAAATATATCGTAAGTGATCTTGAGGAATTGATACAGGTAATATTATCGTATATATTAAAAATTAATAATTTTTTTACCTTATGTCTAAAAAATAAAAAAAAAAAACACCCCAGACGCGAATCACACGGCAGACGCAAACATAATGCAAATAATATAGAACCAACAGAATTCAGAATTCATTCAGGTATGAGGAACTAATTTTTCACCAATAGAGGGCATTGATCGAAGCAGATGCTCGCTGCTCATTGGTTTAGATTCTTTTACCATAGGCGATGCTTACTGACAAATTTATGCACGATCATTTCTGGAGCTGATTTTTTATTTCATCTTTCATATAGGTTATTTTTGGAGGTTATGTATTATATTAGTCACAATAGTTGCTGCAATAGTTCTTCACTTCTATGTTAATGTGTTCTTAGGTCAAAGCACTATGTCAGATTTCCAAGGGCAATTAAAATTTTAATTAACTGCTAATAATGTTGTTGCAAACATGAGAAAACATATATCAAAGTTTATTTTTTTTCCATTTTTATCTGCTGCTAACAAGATAAACTTGATATGAACTTTATAAATAAAGTCCTCCTCCAAGATATAGAGGAATTAATATTTCCCGCTGTTAATAATTTACTTACATATGATGACCATTGTTGCCGAGATGTATTCGACTTAAATAAACACTTTTTTGTAAAAATAACTTTTTTTCTTCCATTTAATTTGCAAATAATATATCTGTAAAGCCGAACTTTACGCGTAAGACAAGAACGTTTTTGTTTTGTTTTGTTTTTTTTTCACTTAACTCTCAGAAATCCATTTCTCTAACAAACCAAAACATTTTTAAAATTTTTTTTTTCAGGGAACACCACGCGCGCGCCTAGACAATTGCACTGGTCAACAAAAAAAAACTTTCTGTCAGCTACTTTGGCAAATGTAGGTGTTCTAGGATAATTTATGTGTGCTGATTCCAAATCTGAACTCTAAATTTCTCTATCCTCCCCTTCATCTGTTCTTGATGTAAAGTTATTGTCATTTCTTCCCATTGGACTTAGATGTTGTTAGCGACGAACATGGTGAAAAATTTCACCAAGAAATTAATTTATTGGAGACACGATACCAATGGTAGGTTTTTTTACTGAACAGTCCGGGGTTTTTTTTCATCCTGTCCGGATTTTTTGGGTCGAACCTCAAATTTGGCAGTTATTTCTGAAAAAAATTACGATCGAAATGAAAGCATAGCCTAATAATAACAAGCCTGTAAACTCGATGGCGGCGTCTTTGATGTAAGTGTGACCAACTCTACGTCTCAGCACAATCGCGCACCAAGCGGCTAATGCGCAGCCTTGATGATAAATCAATGCTAAATAACGTTTATTTAGGCTTTTTAAAGATATTATTATTATTATTTTATTTTTGATTACATTTTTGAATATATATTTGAATGATTTATACATTTAAATCAATTATGATTGCTCTTATTTTTGAAGATTTACATACAAGCACAAATTTAAAATTATTAATTTCATTGGAGACTTTAACACTTTGATGTAGTAAAGGCAAAAAATAAAAGAATAACGCTTAGCAAATAATGCGTAAATCATGCTTATTCCTGATTGGTTCTTGATTATCATTGATTATATTTTAACGGACTTCTCTTATGAAACAGACTGTAATACTACACACAAGCGCCAGAGCAAATCTTTTTTTTCATTGACGCTGCATTTAGTGTTCGTTAAAAAAAGTATATTAAACTAATTTGGCCAGAAGCAATGTTGCCACCTGTTTGGCTTTGATCCGGTATTTTTTCAGTAGGCTTTATGTGCTCCTGGTGTTTTGACAAAACGTCCGGGTTGGATGTCTTTTAAAATACATAGTCTTATTGACAACATGCAACTTCTACAATCAAAAATTGATTTTGCGATTTCTTGCGATTATAAATATACTTGTATTTTTCTTTATAGATGTCCAAATGCAACGAAAATCAATATTTGATTTTTGGCGTTCTGTTCCAGCCAAAAGTCGATTAAATGAAATAATCAACTTCGTTAAAATGAGCTTCGGTGATTTGATTATTATCGAAAAGCAGGACGAGCAGGTAAAGGCATTCTTGAAAAAAGAATGCGAGAAAATTCGTGTGAAATGGGTTCACAAACAAAGACGATTAAACATATGCCAGCAACGAAATTGATGGCAAAAATTTCTTTCATTACTGTACGGAGACCAGAGAAATATATTTATATTTATATCCATGGTATAACATGCCAGCAACAGTCATAAAATTTTGTTACACGGAGCAAACAATAAAAAATTCGGTAATGCCAATAAGATTGTTTCTTTTAAGTGATAAAACTTAAACTTTCATTTTGAGAATAAAAATGGTTGGTAAAAAATGCTTCATTTTTCTCTATTTAATTATTTTTCAATATTAATATGTTCACATAATGTAGTTCATTGAATAAGCGCCGCGGCGTTTATTTCATTTAAAATTTCGAGGGCAGCGTTAAATTGATTCATTGTGATCTACGTCATATTTTTGTTCCCCCTTTTTCTTTTGGCTGTATATTTTACATTTCTATTTATTTTCATAATAAAATTACCTTACATTTACCTTAATAACAAAAATTTCTTGAAAAATAACAAATTAGTAATTAATTTTCGGAGAGGCCGTGGCCTAGTGGGCTTTCACTGAAACAACTGTGAAGTTAACACGATCATCACCCACCCCACCCCCTCTGGATGTTGTGACCATCATACAGATGTCGTTAATCCAGGCTCATCGAGGGACCCAACGGATCGGCCTCTAGCCATACAGGATCTGGATGGACGTATTGGATTATGTTGAATAATAATAAAAAAAAAAACCTTTTCCAATAATAAAAGCTGCGGTGTTTATTTGCCTTTAACTTTTTGGGCGCGGCGTTTATTTGAGGGCAGCTGTTATTCAAAGAAATACGCTAATTTTGGTCTCACTCAAGATAATGTATAAAGTTTTTATAATTTTATTATTCCATTTTAACCAACTTTCAGGATATGTTCCAGGGATCAAAACAAGCAGAAAATGTCATATGAACATGAGGTCGAAAACGCTTCTTTCTAGGGTTATAATGGTTATAGCCTTGTTTGACAGTTCTGCCCCAGTGTTGCCGCTTGAAATATAACTCTTCTCAACCTTGCCACCACAACATGAACATCATTAAAAATCATCTATCTCGCATATGCAACCTCTGTGCTCTCCTATCAATATTCAAAAACAAATATATGAGCTTTGGATAAAATTGAAAAAAAAAAAAAAACGGCTATCCAAAATTACCAGTGACTAAATGCATTAACGGGCATCTCCATAATCAAACTAGGAATATGAATCCTGTGGGAAAAAATCAAATTTATAAAGAAAAAGAAAAAAACTGAATTCTCTTTTCAATACCACCATAAACCAAATCGTGATTTTAAAAAATTCTTCAATGATACTGAAGTCCAACCAGTATTTCACAACTCAAAACCTGTCTCTCTTTTCAACAGCCTAGTTAAATTAAACACACCTCCAGTCCCGGGGAAAAACTCCGAACATATCATGTTCACATGCAACAAATCATAGCAGGTCAGACAAAAAGACAACTAGAAATACAAGAACATAAATAAAGCATGCAGAATAAAAGATATCAATAATCCCATGCTACACAAACGATCATCCAATGGCATGGAACTAGGTAGCCATATTAAAGAGGCGTAAAATTATATGTGAAGAGTTATCAAAGAATCAATTTACATTAAAAAAAACAACAATTTAGCAAGTTGCTCTTATCAAATCCACCCAAATTGGCAATTAATATTATAATTCGATCATCCACTTTCATCTCAACAGTTTGGCTTTTAAGTTCGATTAGTATCGTTTTGTTTACAATTTTACTTTCTGACTCCATCCCACACAGCCCATTTCACCCGCCAGATCATTCATCCTCCCCCGCTAAAGCCATAACTTTCTGACAACCCGCACCCCAAATGTCTAGAAAAAAAGAGGAGGGCCCTTGAACCAAAGCCAGGTGAACTGAAGATGACCTGAGGCCAGGACGAAAGATCTCCTTTTAGTTCCTTTTTATTTATTTTTATCGTTTTTTCATTATCATCAAGAGAGAATTTTATCATCAATTTTTATTTTTTGGAGAAATAAAATCATTAAGTGACGTGATAGACTGGCTTTCGTCGGCTAACACAGGAATTTACGAAGATTGATGTACTCATAAAGGAATAGCCATGATGATGTAAGCCAGAACAGCCACTGATGTATAAACATGATCTCTATCAGCTAGTCGCCTGTGCAGCTGAGGGCTGAAAGAAAAAGAAACATGATACCTCTATCCACGTCCTTCTTCTCGGGTATCATTGATTCTGACAATGCTAAAGTTATGTTCCTTTATGACCTCGAGAAACTACAAAATTAGGGCCGCCTTCAAGTTTTTATTGACTGAAGCATACAAACTTCTAGAGACTTGAAACTTTCTTTATGTACTCGATTTTGTCTCTACATTTATTTCTAATAATTCTCCCAAATGGATATAATTAAATTATGATTTTAGATATTCGAATTCCATTTAACCAATTTAAGTATTCTTTATAGTCTTTCTTGTTTTTAATATTGGACTTGATATTTTAAGAAAAAATAATAGTTAACATCCATAACCTAACATTTCAGTGTTGGGAGTTGCTAAATCGAAATGTATCAATCATTTTGCTAAGTGGACGCAAAATGGAGGTAGTACATAAAGTGCTTACCATAGCTAAAGTCGATGAAGAAATTGAAGTGCTTATCGTGTTTATTGGCAATTATCAAAAAAAATATTCGCTGAAGTCATTACCAATTGATCGCCAATACGTCTATATGAACTTCCCTGAAGTCATTAACAAGCAGCGAAAGGGCGTAGTCGCTGGTTCGAGTCCAGGTCGCAGAATTTTTCCTTCCCTTTTCTCCTTTATAATTAAGGAAATATTAATAAACAAAGAAACTGGCAAATTGAAGATAACACTTCAATAATATGCACGTAATAATTTTATAGTTTCATCATACACCAACAGTGAAGCCTCACGAGACGTTTTGTTTCTACGGGATTCAGCGTATACATTGCCATCATCTTCCGTCTGTTTAGGTGGTGTTGATCAAATACTCGGGCAACATAGCGCTAGGTTTCGTTTGAACGACCTTTATATATATTTAATTGTACCAGGCTCGTGTCCGGAAGGTGAAATAAGAAAGGAATGACTCAATTTGAAATTAACAATAATAAAGTTTATTCATGGTATAAAAAAAAAATTAAAAAAAAATAAAAAAAATGTAGTTCACTTCTATCTAGAGAAAGCTTACTGCTCATGTAAAATAGAAAACCTGAATCGATCTACCCGAGAAAATAATATACTCAACATGTAAATTTAAAAGAAAACGCTTCTCATGGTCACAGGAGGGAATGATGTCTCGGTAGGGGCTTGCTTCTAACGAAAATCTGGTTGGGGTGATCAGCCTTGTGGAAAATCAGTCGCTCGGGAGGATTCTTCGGTTGTTTTCTGCGTACTTTGAGGACAATAATAAAATCTTGTAAACATTCCAAGGAGGAGCTTTAGCAGTGAAGTAGAAATACATTTATACATTTATTAAAAAGAAAGTAACCCCCCCCTTTTATCGGAATTTAATGTAACCTTCCCTTACCCGAGTAGGGGAAGGCAAGTGGCAGATCCTGCGGTCATCTATTTTTGCCCCTTTATCTGCACTTTTTACCTCTCCCCAAGTTTTTTAATCAAGAAAATTGATTTTCTCGAACGTAATATGTATAAAATGTAAAAAAACCTCGTATGTTCTTTTCTTTTTCATCATTTCCGAACGCATGATATATAACATACCGTATGTTGCCATAGTTCTAAGGACCAAGTGACTGCCACCCCCGCAAATCCGGAAATCCGACCCCCCTGGAACAATTGGGCCTAAACTTCATAGTACTATAGAGAATCTGGATACCGAATTTCACGCCTTTACGTACCTAAATAGCAAACAGATATGGTTGCCCTCCCTGAATCCCACCCCAGTGTACCAATCAAAACCAAACTAAATAATACAGATGGGCATGCCCATAGTAAGCTACATTCCGAATTTCAACCTTCTACTTCAAAAAATGTAGAAATTATGAAGGGGTACATAGTTAAGACATTATAAAACCAATAAGTATCTCCATTCTTCGGCTACTGAATAATATAGATTACTAGCTGACATACCCGGCGTTGCTCGGGCTCTTTTTTGATGAAATTTTGCAATACCTGAATGTGAATATTCAGGAAAAGAGAACACTTGAAAAACGCTTGCGTACTAAGGCCACAGCCAGCGGTGAAGAAATGTCAGATTAGAATATTGTATCATTTTCATTCTACTGTACAGGGCAAGTCAAAATGAATACCCCAATTTCATAGTGTTCTATGCAAAATATAATCATTGTATTCATTCAAAATATACATAAATGCAGAGGTAATGCAATCACGTTTGTAATGTTATATTCGCCAATAGATGGCCTCCAGGTCCAACGACCATGACTGATTTGAAAGCCCGTATCAGGAAATTTTCGTTTTCGTTTCGTATAGGCCAAAAACATTGCAGACAGTTTCCAGAAACCCGTATACGAAAGTTTCCATTACCCTCAGTGGCCTTCCTCTTGCGTTGAAAAGCAAACATAAACCAAAAAGACGTAACTGAAATGGAAGAACGTATCTGAAAGATGTACGACACGAAATTGAAAGTGAAACCATGTTCAAAGACTTGCGGATTAGAAAAAAAAAAAAGAAAAAGCAAAGTTCACGAATAAAAAAAAACTATCACCCTATGACCTGCGTATGAAAGTACTAAAAAAAAAAGAAAAGGGTTTCCGCATGTTTAGACATGTGTTTTGCATCTCCAACACTCACTTCCGGCCATGTCGGCATTTGAAGGCGAGGCTTCCCAATTTGCTTCAAGGATGGCGGCAGGAATCAGGGACTATCATGAGCGCTGACACCAGAAATTAGAAATTTGTCGAAAAAAAAAAACGAAATTTTTTTTTTTAAAATATCTCAGGTAGACACAGACCTTCCTTTTGCTTTGAAGACCTAGTGTGCAAAGTTTCAACGCAATTGGATGAATGGTATATGAAAGCATACGGTACAAACAAACAAACAAATAAACATTCATTTTTATATATAAAGATGAGCACTTGAGCAATCGTGAGTCGACAAAGCGATTTCACGTGCGCGCGCCGATGTCAGTAATGCTTAAAAGATGAACAGAAAGTAACAATGTATTCCTTCTTGACAAATCGATTGTTATATGACATGCCATTATCTTTGTATTCTTTACACTCACTGTTTTAGCACGTGAATTCGACTTGAAGGGGTCCATGAAAAATTCTGAAAAGTTGATACGGCCGAGCTAAGACTTTGATGGTCATATTTCTGAAAACAATTTAAAAAAGTTAATTCGTTTTCAAGTTATCGTGCAAACGGCGGACTGACGGCCGGATAAACGTACAGACCAAGGGCGCATTCTTATAAGTAGCTTTTATGCTAAAGCTCCTAATAAACTGAATCTAAGGGACAAATGCGGTCATTGTTTTAGCTGGGTCGCAGCTTTCTGGAACTTTGTTAAAAAGACCTCGGTTATCGAGAAAAATAATTAAAGTTAAATTGATCGTACATAATTTGGTAATGAAAATAAAAATAAAAATGAAACTAAAAGAATTTTAGTATTCTCTCTATGCGAAGCGCCCGTAGGCTGGGTAAAGGATGCAAAAGGTTGCACCAAGCTGGATAACAAAGATCCAGCGGGTTACTTACGCCTCGCTACGCTGATTCTTCAAAAATATAATTTTAAGCTCTCCGGTCGGGTTCGAACTGTTGACCAATCAGGGGGTCAGTGGTTGATTATGACATCAGAATTATGGAACTTGGACTGCCAGGAAAAGTCAATTGAAGACAATGCTCCGTCTCGGTCTTTGTCTTCGGCGCCGATGCGTCTCGAATCCACCAGATTAAGTAATACAACACGTGGGTGTTAAATGAATCTGTAGGGGGACGAATCTCTAGCGGTTTCATCTTCACCCCTGCGCACTGTTCCTTTCTCAGTTGAATCGATGGGCTTCAATCTGCCTTGAATGAGGTGCGAAATCCATGGATGAGTGCCTGACAACGGCTGCCCAAGAGGAGGAGAAGGAAAAGTAAAAAAAAGCATTCCGGCTACCCAGGCTCATAAACATTCTCGAACGAGAAGGGAAAAAAATTTCTTTAAGAGAAAGAGATTCTAAAAGTTCAGACGAAAATATAAAAATATTGTGTAATTTCGGTTAAGTGATATTAAATTTGTGGTGTAGGTTTGTTCAAAATTTTTAAATGTATGTCTCCGTAAATTAAACTGGCCCAATCCTGTTTGTGGGGGGGGGGGGGGTCCCAAGTAACAGAATTAGTTGATATGATAGAATTTCGGAAGGGTGCACCGTTAACATGTCCCCCTGGTTACTTTTCTTGGTACATCCGTGTGGCCTCTCGATTATACCTTTGTGCTTCTCCGTATGTAAGGACCATCTCAGGTTGTCTTTGATATGAATACCAAATCATTGTACCTCAGTTACACGACTATCATTCAAAAGTAACTCTGCAACAGAAAAAAACAAACAAACTGTCTGTATTTGATAGCCCAATTGGTCTATCTAGGTTCCTAGTTCAAATCTAGGTCGCAGAATTTTTCCATCCATTTTCTAATTAATATCATTTACCTGATGTTTGGAGTTAGCTCCATTTAATTTCTTTATTTCTTATTGTGTGTTCTTCAAACTTTCTGATGGTTTGGACAGGAGAAATTCATGATCTGTGAATCGGGTGCCCGCCTCCCATTGGGCTTTCCATCTTGATAACTTGGTTGTCTTTAAGATACCTAGTGACAGCATGGCTGTACAAGTGTCTGCGATAGCCCAATTGGTAAAGGCGTCGACCATGATATTCGAGGTTCCTGGTTCGAATCCAGGTCGCAGAATTTTTTTCATCCATTTTCTAATTAATATCATTAATGTAAGGGTTCTGGGATAAAATCAGTTTAATAAAATCATAATCATTATCCAAAAGAATTTCGACTGCGCCCTTTTTATTAAGTACCGAAAGGTGCTTTATGCTATCAGTGTGGGGAAACGTGTCTGTCTGTCTGTAACTCAAACTCCTCCGAGGCCATGAAAGATTTTCAAAATCTGTTTTCGCAGTCGATGAATATGGTTCATGGCACGAACCAGTTACAAATATTATCTAAATCGGTTCAATAGCACGTGCACAAATGGTACCTTTACGACCCCATCTAGAAATTTTCAATAGAGAGATATATTAAGTAATATATCAAACAAATCGTAATGACGAGATAAAAGCGGATATAAATTACTATTTTCGCCAATTAATAAATAAGGTTCCGGGAATGAAGCACTTTGAAAATGGTTAAAATCGAAACAATGACACGTGCTCTAATAGTACCCTTATGACACCCTCAAAAGTTTTCAGTGCTAAAACATGGCATATAATATATCAAACGACTTGGAATGATGTATCGTGAATGAATATAACGTAAAATTAATGATAGTCCAAATTGGTTTCAAGGAACCTGGTTTAGTGGAACCATTATGCTTCATTGGAACTTTCAATGCTAAAATATGGCATGTAATATATCAAACAACATGGAATGATGTGTCATGAATGAATATAACGTAATATTAATGATAGTTGAAATTATTTGAAAGGTACTTGGTTTAATGGTATCATTATAGTCCATTAGAAACTTCCATGTTAACATAGGGCGGTTTAAAAATATAGTTCCGCGAATGGTTTAGTTTAACTTTTCGGTACTTGGTTATGTCATTCCTTAATGGTTTATTTAGTTTATAAATTGCACTAAAATATCCCCATTCCCTTAATATTCTATTCCCCAATATTTAATTTATTTGCACAGGTAAGCCAGGTGAGTAAGGATCGGAACACAACAATGTAACAAAATAAAATTCAACTTATTAACATGTATAATTTGGGAAAAATTGTAAAAGGTAAAATTGAGCAAAGATTAAAATGAGAGTGATCAGATCATGAAGATATAAAGTTTGAATATTAAGTTAAAGAATTATAAGCAGAAATTTGGTATGTGTCTCAAAAATTACTAATCAAGTAAGAGAACAAGTTACATCAAAATGTAAAATGTAAAAAGTAGGTATTCTCACAGTTCAAATAAACATTGAATTAAATAAAAGTTAAGTTCAATGAACAACAATGTACAACAATGTACAACAATGTATATCAACAACTGTTAAGGACGGGAGACTAAAAATAACTTTAAAGTAATTATAACAAAAATGTAATTTAACAAAAATGTAATTTAACAGTTTTTGTCAGTGGGTTTTGGACATAAATATCTATATGAACAAAAAACGATAGAAAAACTTTACACCTTAGCGAGTTTATGTTCGTGTAAAGAGTAATTGTTCAGAATAAGAATTTCTATTATCCTTTCCCAAGATTAACATATAAAAGTTTAAATTCCTTCCCAAACATTGTGAAAGAAACAAGAAAAATAAGTTGCTTGGCCAATGAGACATTAAGGAGACATTTTCTCTACCGTATCCCACATCAGCTGCCCGACACCCAGGAATCCTCAAGACGTGGCTCAGCTGGGCTCTCTGCGACGACGGCGGAGGGTGGAAACGTTCCTCTAGGCGGGCGGCGCTCGTCTCTCCAGGAGGGTCTCAACAACAGGCAAACCGGCAGCCAAATCCAAAAAAACTATTTACAATTTTTATAGTGGGTTCTCCACTGGTGGACACATTAAAAAGACCTCGGTAAGATCGAGCTAACTTAAAAATCTACGTGGCGCGTATAAAAACTGAACTTAAAGATTAACTTAATGAATTTAAAACTTCCCACACCACGTTCGCATTGATTCGCGATGTAGAGGCTGAAATTAAGAATAAAAGGAGATAAGGTGCTCGCGACTAGCTCATACGAAAACTGGACCTTGACTAACTCATTATCACTCGGAATTTTTCACATCAGCTCGGCTCCAAACCGCCGACCAATGGAAATCAGATCCCCGTCACTCCAAAGTTCTGTTAAACAATACCTGATAACTTCTATTCTCCAGTGTCTCTTTTCGGTTTCCAATATTCTAACTAATGTTCCTCTGTCCTCAAACCTCCAATATCGTACCATGATGCCAATAGTACCTTTAATCAATGAGCGCATTTTTCGTTTCTATGCAGGAGCCAAAACTAAAGAAAATAATACTTTAAAATTCCGAAGGTTCAAATTCATTTCAATCCAATTCATGATACTAAAGTTCTGAATTCCTACCTAAGACGGCTAACAATAAAATTATCTAAAACAGGTCCCACTAAAAATTCTAAATGTCCACATAATTTCAATATTCTAAACATGGCTGCCCAAGTAGCCTGAAAACCGTACAAATATATACGCTGGGACCACAAACAGCACGTCACGGGCAGTAATTGCTATCATGTTTCTGTAACTTAATTAAGACCGTTTACCGTGGATATTGGACTCCCGAAGGATGCATACTGTCGCCCCTCTTGTTTATTAACTTTAAGGACTGGATAGACAGGGGCAGCCAAACCAAAGAACATGTTAGTGACTGCTTGTGCAGAGGTTGCTCTTTGCTGACGATTTTGTCCTCCTGCCAAAGGGTCTTCTTGCATTGACATTCAACATATACTAAATCGGTTTGCAGTGATGAAAATCACGGTGGCTAAGACTGAGGTTCTGGTCCTTTCAAGACAGCCTGCTCAGGAAGAGGTTTAATTATTTCGGAACTGCATTTACGAGTAGTGGATGGCAGGACAACGCAGCAAGCTGTGTCACGAGAATTGTGGCGATCCCTCGTATCAAAACTTGAGCGAAGAAACAAAGCCAAGCTCTCATTTCTCAAACCTATCTTTCTCCCCATTCTCATCTATGGTCATGAGTCTTGGACATCGAGATTCCATTTGTAAGTATTAGATCTCGATGGTCTTGGATAATGACCTAAGAGCGTGATCGAGGATGCAAGCGGCCGAATGATATTTTTGAGAGGTGTGGCAGGTGTTACCCTATTAATAGTC
>JAHWFO010022496.1:2038609-2050189 GCA_023313115.1 Rhysida immarginata
GAGTTTCAGCTTTCTAGGGTCAATAGTTTTTCAAAAATAAATTAGGAGACCTTAGAACTTGAACGCACCTCGTATTATCACACTTGTTGCCTCTATCAACTGGGCCAAGAGATCCTGCAGTTTCTTTTTGTCAGGATACAGCTAGGATGTTGTGCATGTTCAACCATTACCACAACAATTGGATGATTTGAAGGAACACTTCTCTGATGCAGTGTAGCTGATAATGAAGTATGTATATGTTGGGGTTTGTCAGTGTCTTCTATCTTTTCATATCTGTATGGTTTTAGTATGTTAGTTCAATAAACATTTTTTGCACCATCCTTTTTGAATAAACAAAGATTTAAAAGGAAAGCATTACATATTTAAAATGCAGTCGAAACCTGTTATTACAAATGCTTAATACATAATTTTCTCAGGTCCCTTATATTAAATTGATCGTTTAATACAAAAACCTGATGATGATAAAAATTTGTTGAGTCCCCTGAATTTCATAATAACAGGGTTCGACTGTAGTTCTATCTTTGCCATCTACATTTGAGAAGAAAGTTCCCAAGTGCATAACTGTAGGCAGAGAAGACATATATTACTCATAATATTTTGTTTCTTTTCTTTCAGTCTGTAAAGTAGCAGCTAGAGGAATGTATACAGGAACAATGGCAGTAGGATGCAAAGCCTACAAAGATTCTCAAGCTAATGCTTGCTATTGTCCAGATAGGAATGCAAGGTCAAGGGAGTTATGACATCCATACAAAATGCACAAGCAGAATGACAGAGATTACCAGAAATTTATTTATTGTTCTTCCATATCAAATTAATTGTACATTTATGAATTGTAAAAATATGTACAGTATATACAATTTCACTTGTACCTTTTTGTTATTCTTTAATTTAAAATACAAGTATTTTATGAAAGTTTATTTCTGGAGAATTTTATTTTGAATTTTAAATTCCCAAAAGCTTGATTACCGTAAAAGAGACTCAGTTCAATGAGATGTTTTACATGTTGCGCTCTTCTGGGGATTTATATTTCATATTTATGTATGCAAAAATATCTTCTTCGCATGTGATTGGCAAAGGCTCACCTGGTATTCCTGAAAACCAAATCTGATATTAAAAAGCTATACTCTGTCCATGCAAGCTGAACTGTGCATGTTCAGTTAAACTTCCAATTTCAATTGTTAATCAAAATTACGGCATTTACCTGAATATAATAAGATTTCAAAGCTAAAACAACCCCTATTATTTTGAAGGCATTTTTGGAAAAAAGCTTTTATACAGAAAAAGAGGTAGCCTTTTTTGGAAAAAGTTTTATCAAAACTAAGTTACATAGTAGGTGTGCAACTCAGTATCCAGCCTTCACACATGGATGACGCTAAAAAACATGTAGACAACATACAAGCCGGAAGTTGTGTTTCTTCATAGCGTGGACATCTGTTAATCAATAACCAATCGTAATACCAACACACATCATAACGCAAAAACACTTTTCCAACAGCAAAGATGTCGGCATTTGTGGGAAGCTTTGCTTTTCTGCTTTAACCTGAAAAAAAAAAAATGCAGCTGAAGCACGTTGTTTGCTCGAGGAAGCTTACAGTGAACATGCACCGTCGAAAGCTACCTGTGAAGATTGGTTAAACGCTTCAGAAGAGCGATTTTGACATTGTGGACAAGGAGCACTCTGGAAGACCAAAAATAATTGAGAACTCCGATCTGCAAGCGTTATTGGATGAAACCAGGCAAAACTGTCAACGGGCATCGCTACTGACAACAACTGATCAATCTGAACCATGTATTGCTTGAAAAGCGACCAGAATGGGACATGAGACCATCAATCCGCTCCATGGTGCTTGCATCGTCCAGGAGACCATCAAAATGCTGAAATCTGCTACCACACCTGCTGTATTCGCCAGATCTGGCCCCTTCCAATTATCACTTGTTCCAGTCGATAGCATATGGCTTGACTGGCTACACTTGCCCACTTTTGAAGAAGTGCAAAAGTAGTTGGATGAATGGTTTCGATCCAAGGATGCATCGTTTTATCGTCGCGGTATGCCTGTATTGCCAGAAATGGCTAAAATAGTGCCTATGCTATTTCAATCTTGCGAAGAAGAAAAAGAGAAGCACCTAAACCAAGATGTCAATGGTCAACGTGTTAGATGGCGTGAATTTTTTTACTCATATGTGCAAATTTTTATTTTTAATTTAATATTCATTAAAGGGGTGAAACTGAAACCTCGAATTCTCCAACACGTACAGTTGTGTTTTTTTTTTTCCAAATAAATAAATCTAATACGACCCCTCCCCCTCCCCAAATTTGGGAAAAAAAAAACTCTCATTCTATGGTAATAGTATCAAATAATTGAAATTGGAAATTAATTGGGCTGCCCAGTCCATCTTTCAATTCTTACTTTAGAAAAAGATTTTAAAAAATGAAGAAATACGTGTACAAAAAAATTCTAAGGCATTCTTACCAGTGCTACCAACTGGTCGCAAACAATATTCATTTAGGGTATAACCTTGCTCAAGAGCAAGAGTACGCATGTGCTTATTGAACATGTCACTTCCAGTGAAATACAATGTTCCACAGAAATACTGATCATGTGGAATGAGCCTACACAAAACAAAAAAAATTAACGATATATAAGATGTACAGTTAATTTCGTAAATAAATGAAAAATGGAATACCTGATATCAATTCGTCTATAGATTGAAGGTTCTGAATTTTTATCCTGTCCCTTCAAAATGCAAACGCCCTGAAAAGTTAACCAAAATACATAAATAAAATTTTGTAAATGTTATGTCAAAAGTGAAATTAGCACATTTAACCATTTAATGGTAATGTAAATTTCGAATCCAATTCAGTAAATTTATAAAGCCAAAAAGCAGACTTGCCATAAACTTAGCCTCTCCGAGGGATAAAGTGTCTGTTACGAAACCAACGGATTCCAAATGTTTAACAATGCTGCTCAGTAAATTTCCCTGAAATTGCAGACAACTTTTATGAGAAATTAAGAGCAGTGAAATTAATAAATTTAATTCGTGGGTTAAGTCAGGAAGATAAACTTACTTTTTTCTTATTATCAGAAGTGAATGTTGGATGTGTTACAAGTATGTCTATGTCACCACTAGATGAGGCACCTTAAAAAATAACAAGAATTAATGATTATACATAAAAATGAAAAGACATGCAACCCGTTTTTCTTCTTATTAGATGTGAATTTAGACTGCGTTACAAGTTAGTCTATGTCACCGCTAAAATACGAGGCACTTTCAATAACGAAATAAAAAGTTCACTTTTTGTTTAATTTTTTAGTTACCTCTTCGAAAGCTTCCACAGAGTGTAACAATGTATTCGGCATCAACAGTTTTTATTTCTCGCAACAACAATTTCCGCATCCTCAGCATCTCTTCCCGTGGTATTCGTTTCTCAAAATCTTCAAAGTATCTGTTCATGATTTAAATCTTAACGATCTTCATAGTTTTAAAAACATTTATAAAGCCGAATATTGCATCTGTGAGAAAAGTGACATGTCAAATATTTTGCAATATCCAGTGAACATTTTGATGCTAAAGCGAGTGTGCAATAGCCAAGAACAGTGATGTTAAAGTGGATGCAAATAAAATCAGAATCCTTCATCGCCATCTTTGATTGTGTCACTTTTTTCATAGAAGTGGGTTGTGAGTGAGCCAAAATGATGTTCAATAAACTGACATGCACATTTTAATTTAAAATAATTAAAAAAAATTATGAGACGAGGAGTGTGTTTTAAGTAAGTATCGTTTGATATATTAAAAAATAATAAAATCTTGTAAACATTCCAAGGAGGAGCTTTAGCAGTGAAGCAGAAATACATTTATACATTTATTAAAAAAAAATTAATCCCCTCCCCCGAGTAGGGTAAGGCAAGTAGCTGATCCTGCAGTCATCCATTTTTACCCCTTTATCTGCACTTTTTACCTCTTCCCAAGGTTTTTTAATCAAAAAATTAATTTTCTCGAACGTAATACGTAGAAAATGTAAAAATCTCATTTTTTATTTCCTTTCTCATCATTTCCGAACGTATGATATATCACATGCCATATGTTGCCATAGTTCTAAAGACCAAGAGACTGCCACTCCTGCAAATCCGACCCCAATGGAACAACTGGGCCTAAACTGTATGGTAATGTAGGTCTTGCCTAGAAGAATCTGGATACTGAATTTCACGCCTTTACTTACCTAAATAGCACATAGTTATGTTGTCCTCTCTGAATCCCACCCCCGTAATTCCGAACCCAGTGTACCAATCAAAGCCAAACTAAATAGTGCAGATGGACATGCCCATAGGAAGCTACATTCCGAATTTCAATTTTCTACCTCAAAAAAAAAATGTAGAAATTATGAAGGGGACGGACTGACATTATAAAACCAATAAGCAGCTCCATTCTTCTGCTACTTAATATAGATTATGAGCAATTGTGTGTCGACAAAGCGATTTCACGTGCGCGCACCGATGTCAGTAATGCTTAAAAGATGAACAGAAAGTAACAATGCATTCCTTCTTGACAAATCGATTGTTATATGACATGCCATTAGCTTGGTATTCTTTACACTCACTGTTTTAGCACGTGAATTCGACTTGAAGGGGTCCACGAAAAATTATGAAAAGTTGATACGGCTGAGCTAAGACTTTGATGGTCATATTTCTGAAAACAATTTGAAAAAGTTAATCAGTTTTCAAGTTATCAAGCAAACGGCAGACGGCCGGATAAACGTACAGACCAAGGGCGCATTCTTATAAGTAGCTTTTATGCTAAAGCTCCTAATAAGGACAATTTTTTAAAACTTTAATATTTATATGAAAGCCTGTACCTTAATTTACTTTTCAACATAATTTCTACCTATATTAAGTTACTTATCGTATCATATGACAGCTTCTGAATTTGCTAACCACTCCAGCACAGCCGTTTTGACGTCGTCTTGCCTAAATATAGTGCATATGATTTTTCGGGCTGAAACTGCTTGCTTGAACTTCACTTTCTTGGGTGATGTTGAATGCCTCCATACAATGGACTGATGTTTTGAGTCCAGTATTACGTGAGCAGCCCATGTTTAGTCATCAGTGACAATTTGGCTTAAAAACTTATCCTCTTTGACACTGTAAACTTGAGGAAAGTCAAAGCACTGGCTAAACGACTGGCTTTGTACAACTCTGTGCTGGAGTGGTTAGCAAATCAGGCGGCCATTTCTATGAAGATGGAATTCAGAAGCTGGTTGTACGATATGATATGTGCCTTAATATAGGTGGAAATTATGTTGAAAAGTAGATTAAGTTTCAGATTTTCATATAAAACTTAAAGGTAACTCCACACTCAAAGCAACTTTGTTTAAAATGAAAGATGAAGGTCTCAATAATAACGTAGCATGTATAAAAATTTTCAATTCGAACTCAAAATTGATAAAATATATAAAAAAAACTTTCATTTTTTCCCTCCCCCCCGATCGACACTGACGTTTTGGCACCTGTGACGTCAGAAGTTGCCGAGAGGTGCGAAGGAGTTTCGAAATCGTGACGTTATATATTGGACACTATCGCAGGCGCCGCTATCAGTAAATTGTCAGGGCAGTGCAGGCATCGCTGTCGCTATCAGTTCTCCCGCTTTCCTGATCAGGGCATCGCAGTGGTCTAGGCCTACAATGGACAACGAATATGAAAACAAGACCGACAGTGACGATAGCGATTTTGATAACAGTGACAGCGATGTACAAGGGCTGTTAGCAGAATTAAATGCTATGGACACTTCTGCGATATATAGCCCTATGTATTAAACCGTGAAACTGGATCTTCTGCTTGCCGTGTCAGCGTGTGCACATTATGGCGGCGTGTGCCCTGCACAGCAGATATGCCTACCTTTTTCCTTCGGCGTTTAACAAATGCTGTTACGGTCATTGTTCTTGAAGAACGCCAGGTCCGTTTAGAGTTGGAAGAGCATCTAGTTTCACCTAATACGTGATCTAGTTTCAGCGAATTTCTTGTTTGAATTGATACTGAATTTATAACGGCGGTTGTGTAGACAAAGCAAGACGCTTCAAAATGAGCTGAACACTCGATACTGTTTGGAGTTGGATAGCAGTTCCCTCGCTGTCAAAAACTAATCCACTGTTTTTTAATCGCTTCTGTTTGTGGAAATCTATGAAACGTGAAATTTCTATACGGTTGTCTATTTACACATACAAACAGAACAAATTGAAGGCATTCCAACATAAAACAGGTTAGCAAAATCTTAACGATATGTAGCATCGTTGAAAGCGACCAGAATCTCGGCAACGAAATTCCCCGAGGTTCTCGCGGCAGGAAATGACGCTTTGTTCCGTCGTGCTCTCTGGAGAAGGGAATGGAAGATCCCACGCAAATTTTCAATTTTCCAAGGCATTTTTCTTAATAAAATATTAGGAAAAATCGAAAAATTTTGAATGATATATATTCTATTAACCTGGATTAATGTTATGATACAAAAAAAATAAAGTCAATTTTTTCCGTGGAGTTTACCTTTAAGGTGTTAAAAAAAAAAGTTTTTTACATCAAAACTGTGCTTACTTAAAAAAAAACATGCCTTGTAATTGATATGAAAAATAACCAATCTTGCTATGATAATTTAAAACCAATATCCAAACATGATGATGATTTCAACATTAGATCAAAAATAACTAACATGTACTACCATCAAAATGTGAAAACGAACAAAAAAAAACCTTAGCTGAAAAACACCAAAGGAGGAACCATATTAAGGAATTTTTAATCATCATTTTAAGAAAACTCCTTTCAAATGGCTTCTATGTCATTAGAGCAAAATATTCAAGTTTGAAATGCAAATTTTTAATATAAGACCCATACATTGTCCAGCACAACTCAAATCGTAAACTAAATTATTTCCACTAATATTTCAGGTGGCCTGAAGGTCATGTCACTCTCCCACTGTCATTTTCACGGTGGAAAACGTACAGAACACTGGCAATCATACCAAGTTTTTATACAGCTTTGGAACTGTGGGGGCACCCCATGAGAAGTAAGCATTTCCTGTTCCTTGTCCTGCAAGGAAGCACCTTCCGGAGTCATACAGACAATTCAGAGACGCTGTATATGAGGGTCATTATTAAATTCCTAACAACCATTTTATTTCCCCTTTCAAACATGTGACAAAACTGCAATACACATTTTGAAGTCCATTACATTAGGTTCTTTCACCATTAAATGGGGGCATTGTTTGCATGTTAATATGCAATAATGTCCGGTGTACTGCCAGCACAGTTTGAAACAACAATGACTTACGGTACCGTGTAATGCAAAAAATAATATTCATTGCTTTTCCCATTGGTATGGAATGGATGTTAATTTGTATTAAGAACAATTTATTTTTTGTGTAAATATAACAAACATTTATTTTCAAAATAAAACTATTTCAAAATGTTATAATAATTATTTTAAAATTTCTTTTTGGTTTTGGTTTTATAGCATACTATAATATAACTTGCCGCAAGTCACTGGTATAAAATAAAAATAATTGCGATTTGCAGCATCCTAATTTCGTTATAATCTGTGATGTTGCTAAACACATTATGGAAGCAAACAAGAACTTCAGCGAAACATACACCAGACAAACCACTCTGGGTGCATTCGTGTAACTCACTGTTCTCTAAAAAGGATAGACAAGGCATCTGGTCCAGTGGAAGCTGGAAGAGGGTGAAGGAGATAATCTTCATGTGAGGAGGACATGAGGGAATCAATTGTCCATTTACATCTTGGAGGAATTTTTATATAAATCAGGACCAGCGGGACAGAATTCTCAAAAATCGGAACAAATAAATTTCACGATTTTCCTTCCCGAAATCAGGACAAAGGATAAAAACTTGGGACTGTCCCAGTAAAATTGGGATGTCTGGTCATTTTACAGAGGTTAAGTCAAAAGTAGTGGCCGATCACCGCGCAAACTTTTAAATGGGCACCAGACAGGAACCGCTCATTGCTAATCTTCAAAGTAGAGTCCATCATGCTCGATGGTCTTCATCCAACGATCAGCCAGTTGGCGGATGCCCTCGTGAAACCACTCCTTCGTTTTCTGGGCGAAAAAGTCACGCACGGCGTCTTCAATCTCACTGACATTGGCGAAGCACCGTACACGCAGGAAATGCGCCATGGACTGGAAGAGATGGTAGTCGGAAGGTGCCAAGTCGTGGCTGTATGCTGGATGTGGCAGATCCCGGGGGTTTTCCAGCAGTTGACGACACACCTTCACCCTTTGTTGTGCTTGCGCGGGCGTCAGCTCATAGGGCACAACTCGGCAGCTCCTGTTGACCTTTCCTATGGCGTGCAGATGTCCAACCACACTCGATTGTGATGTCCTGATGTCCGCTGCTAGTCCATGGGTGGCACTTCTTTGGGTCTTCCGCTCCTTGGTACATCTTCCAGGCCCATGTCTCCAGACGAAAAGCAGGCGAACCACTGTCGTGCTGTCCTTTGATTGGTCACGCCCTGACTTTCCACCTTGCAAATTTCGGCAGCTGCTGCTCGTGCACTGGTCCTCTTTTTCCAATAGTGACGAAGGAGCCCATGTATCACCAATTTTTCTGCCATAATTTTACACTGGCTGACGCACAATGTCTGTGGCATTCAAATTCGTACTGACGTTTCTTCCCACTCTTTTCTCTTAATAAACTGCGATATACCCTTGTGGTAAATGGTCTTCGCCCAGAATTCGTCAAACTCTAACCCCCCCCTCCCCTCCCGAGTCCCACTACTTTTGACTCAACGTCTGTAGTACTAGTCATTCCCCTTTCTTGTCTTTCAGTTAACGTTGATACAGCATTTTAAGGATAATTTTATATCTAAAGCTATATTTTGGCTCACCCACTTTTGAAAGTAAATTCAATTACTTCAAGCCTATTTTCTGATGATGTGTTAATAAATGAGATTTCTTTTCCAAATCTGCAAAAAACAAATATTAAGAACAAATAAATATTTAAAGATGAATTAGAAAATGAATTTCTCTACAAGGACGAATTACAAAAAAAATTTCCCTTCTGACAACAGATTCGGAATATTTGATAAACATTCGATGTATGTTACATTTCATCATGTAAAATTTCATGAGATTCACCTGTTTTTTTAAAATCCTATTTCATCATCATCAACATATGCTGTCATCATCATGCACAAAGAGCAAGTAATTTAAAGGAAGGAGAGCCCAGCATGCAAGCTGAATTCATATTATATTTCCAAATATTGCATTTTTGATTACGATAATCAAAGTTTGAGTCTTTCCTGCAAAATCAAATATCTATCATTTTTCATTATAGCCCAAGACTCTAAACTCCATAAACAAGAGTCGCTCAGTGTGAGAAAAAATTGCAAGCTACAAAAAGACAAAAGTGAAATTACTTTATTACGTTAATTTATTGGTGTTTACACAAACAAGCAACAGATTTTCTATGTCAGATAACAACTTTATGTAGTACATTTGCTTGCATTTTTCTTGTTAGCATGATCCTCTGAATTTTAATAATCATCTTAAAAAAATTGTTGGTGAATACGAACATGCAACATGCATCCAAAGTGGGAATAAAAAGAGATGCTTTATAATGAGTGCAAAAAAAAAAAAAATTATATAAGATTTTTGATCTTTATTGTCTTTAACAAAGGGAAAAGCTTATGCAAGTTTTTTTTTCTTATATTAAATATAATCTTTTTTTTTTTTTCCTCCTTAAATTTCATATTTTACTGAATTAATAAAAGTAAATGCTTAAACCTGCTATTGTCTTTATTCCATGATCTCTCACTAACTTTGCAGCTGCTGCAGGGCTGAAATTATATGTTAGTATAAATAAATATTAGACGAAAAGGAAATAAAAAAAAAAGTCACATAAAAATTTTTCTTTTTTCTTTACCCAATTCCAGTAACTCGAGTAAGAAGTGTAATAGCTTGGCTGTCATCATCTTCTCGTATCTAAATAAAACAAGGGTTCATAAAAAGTCACCGAAACTGCGGACTCTTTTTCTTTTTTTTTTTTTTTTTTTATGAAATACTAGTATTAAAGCCCGTCATACGACGGTGCCACAACAGGCAAATCTGTAAATTCCTTTTTAATTATAAAATTTCACCTGTGATAAGACTGTGATAATTGACAAGGATGCCAATAATAAATAAAAATGTTTACTTAGTTTTCAAACCTGCTTATTCGTTAAGGTCGCAGGGCAGCGCTCGAGATTTTCCGCCATCAGGTTCACGTCCTCAATGGTAATACCCAAGTGCCTCGAACCCAGATGATCAATGTAATCTAGCCACATAGATTTAGGCTGACCCTTGGTCTCTTAAGAGACATACTTCTCCTCTTCTTCCAGACCTCCACGGTCACCGGACCTAACCCCATTAATTTTTATTTTCTTATGGGCTTATGACCAAGTTCATGTTTTTGCCTACCCCCCCCCCCCCCACCCCCATCCAGCCTGTTGCCACGTGACTTAACCCAACCACCGACTTGGAAAATAGCAACTGCATAGGAAGACGGTTTTGCGGCATCCGTAAACGAGGCCAAACCAATGCAAAGAAGTAGCGGTTCAGCACCTAAAGACTGCCTTATTGTGCTGCTGTGCGCTCTATCTATTGTGACAATACAGGGTGTATTTGAAACCCTGTCACAAACTTTTAGGGGAGGTAGTATGGATGATTCTAAGCAAAAAAGTTCACATGAACATGGTTCGGAATTTGAACGATAACTGAGATAAGAACAGAAATAAAAAAGATCAACAAGTTAATAATTCACTTTCTACATCTAGGATGATGAAATTTGGGAGAATAATAGAGTACATAAAATTGTGTACACTGTTAAAATTTGAATGAATTCCAACAAGTAGTTTCTGAGTTACGCACTCTACATCGTAACATGTGCTCACATGTGATTACTAACCACCATG
The DNA here is from genome assembly GCA_023313115.1 of Rhysida immarginata. NCBI lineage: Eukaryota > Metazoa > Arthropoda > Chilopoda > Scolopendromorpha > Scolopendridae > Rhysida > Rhysida immarginata. The sequence continues at coordinate 2,049,559 of JAHWFO010022496.1, forward strand.
CGTTACGATTGTGACTACGTAACTCGGAAACTACTCGTTGGAATTCGTTCAAATTTTAACGGTATACACAATTTTATGTACCCAAATTTCATCACTCTAGATGTTGTAGAAAGTGAGTTTATTAACTTGTTGATCTTAGTGGCAGCATTTTTATTTCTGCTCATATCTCTGGTATCGTTCAAATTCGGACCCATGTTCTATGAACTTTTTTGTTTAGAATCATCCATACTACCTCCCTTAAAAGTTTGTGACAGGGTTTCAGATACACGCTGTAGACGCCCAGGCCTCTATTCAAGATGTTACCGTATAGTACTCATTGCCTTTCCCATTAATGCCAGTTCTTACTGATATTAATTCTTCGTATTTTCTAGCATCTTCTACTATTAATTTTTTTTAATAGTTTTTAATTTTATTGATTAATCTTCTATTCTCATCTAAATGAGCATAATTAAAATGAGGAATGACTTGAGAAGAAATTAAAATTTAGCCAAGTCATTTCCCTAAAACCTGGCTTCCGAAATTTTAAAGGGGTCAAAAAAAAAATAATAAATAAAATAAAATAAAAAAAAAACCAAAAAAAAAACAACTAACTAAACCAGAAAGAACTGTTGAAAATTGCATTTCATGCCAG
>JAHWFO010022496.1:2050289-2066791 GCA_023313115.1 Rhysida immarginata
TTTTTTTTCAACTCTAATTTATTTTTTAAATCATATTATTAACTAAATGAGCAATGATGTATAAAAAACTAAACTAATTTTCTTGCTTCTTCTCCGTTTTTAACGTGATGATCCAGGCTAGCCAAAACGCCAGCTGCCTTTCGATAGGCATTGTACTTATGAATGTTCCGACTCACATTTTTCTCATATTCGGCCAATTCTTTAAGGAATAAAGAAAATAATATCAATTCTTTTGGCAATTCAATTCATTTCAAAATATTCATTTAAAACATTTCGATATACCTAACAAAAAATCGCACAAATCAGAATTCGGATTGCTCGATGGAGCTTTGCGTTTACTCATGTTTCTTTATTTATTTTTCAACTAACCAAACCAGATAAGGGAATTTCATGTGGAAGTAAAGAATTCATTGTGTTCATCCTCTCATAATTTTATTCATTTATTTTCTTTTATTTTTTTAAAAAGAAAATAGGATGAAAAGTGATGGACAACCCTTTACACCATCTCTACAAGCAGCGGGTTCGATCGAACATTTGAGAGCGATCGACGACCCTAGGAGCTCTTCCTTCCGAGAAGAAATTTCTGAATTCCTGATCTTGTACTTAAGTCCTACAAAAATGCAATACAAAAATAATAAATACATTCTGCTTGTTTTTTAAAAAGTTGATAATACTAAAGTTTTTTATTCAAGACAGCAAATAAACAACCTTATCTCTACCACGGCAGCACGATTAATGAGAAAACCGGAAGCGCTTTCACCGGAAGTTCAAAATTGGTTGACGCGTCGCCGATGAGCCTCGTTCTCAAGCTCCCGGTGAGTTGAGTTGAATGTTGGAGGAGTTTGAGGTTCTTCTCATTGAAAACTCGAGAGGACGTGGATCATCTCACCTCTGCAAGTGCATCGCCACGTGAGCTCTCCTGTCACTCCATAGCAAAATGTGTGGTAAGATCGCTGTTTTTTTGCTCCTTATTTTAATTTCCCAACTTTCCTCCCCGTTTTTGTATCAATTTTTTGACAGGGGAGTTCTCAAAATCTCATTACGATGCCTGTGTTGAACCATGCTATTAAATTACTGAGTTCTCGAAACTGAGATCAGATCTGCGTATTTTTTTTATTTTAATTTATTTTTTAAATGTTTGTTACCTTGAGGTGACAATTACTTCACTTAAACAAGGAGAATCAGAGCATTGATGTTTATTATTTTTCGAGAACTCTGTTTACAAAAGCGCACACAGTATACCCCCTTGAGCTAACACCGTCCTTGTCACTATGATACGAGGATTCCCGGATTCTTGGGTGTCCAGATTTCTGGAGCCTGTTTCCACTCTCACTGGACTGCATATGCTCATACTGGGAACTCTTAATTTTCATTTTACAAGAAATTATAGATACCTCGCCCCTTTATCATTTTATTATATTAGATCATCAAATTAAGTCACCTATGATATGCCGAAATTCTTTGGATAGATAAAATAATCAAATATGACACACATCAAACACTTTCAGCAATGACTTATTTAGATAAGAGATTTCAGAGTGAAAGGATTGACATATCACTTGATGGTATGTTTGCCTAACAAAAAGCTTCATTTCTTATGCAACAAAGATAAATTATAATTATTGCATAAAATGATAAATCTCCATCTTTTATATACATTATATGAAATCTGAAATGTATATAATATTAAATTTCAATTTTTTTTTTTTTTTTTTTTAAATTGGCATCAGTTTTTAATTGTTAAAGTCATAAAAGTTAACATAAGAAGAAAAGTTTTATGTTCATTATCATCATCATCAATTTACCCAGCTGTATATAGAGAAACTGGAAATATTAGGACTTGAAACCAGTTATTTAAATTAAAAACTATTTATAATTCAAGGTAGCCAAATTATTATTTTTTCTAAAATATGGATGCTGGAAATGGATGTCCAAAAAAAAATATTAAGAACCTTCTTTATTATGAATTCTATAGAAATAAAATAAAAATAAGTAAAAATAAACATTTTATTCTAAGCACAGTAAACTTCAACATTCCTTTAGTTATTTACTTCAGTGTCCATTAAACTTCAACCCATCATCAATCTCAGTCTTCTTTCTAATCCTCCAATGGCATGCTGAAGCATGGATGTGGAGATTGATTGCTTCTTCAGACTTTTTTTTTATTCTGTCATATGTCACGATTTTGTATAAACTTTTACCTATGTTATAAGGTGATTTTGCGTAAGCTATGTCTCCTTAGGTAAAAATAAAGGCCATAAAGCGGGGGGGGGGGGGGGACTTGGTGCTGGTCCTTTCCGAGACTCCCCTCTACAGGTCCAGCATTCTCAGAATTTTTCGTGAAGAAATTAGTTTTCATTTTTTCTTCTTCACATTTTCAAAGTATAAATATATATTTATTTGGTAAACAATCTTGATATAAAAATAAAAAAAAAAACAAACAAACCAAACTTTCACTTTATTATTTTGCAATTTATTTTATTTATTTAGATTCATGATAAAAAAAAATAAATTAACATTTCTTTTTAGAACATCTCATATCTCAACCTTCTGTATAGGAATACTTTAAAGTTATTAAAGCAACTCAAACTGGAAAAGTATTCAAATTTTATGATAATTATCATTAATTTAGCAGCCTTTTTAGAAAACCTGGAAATACTTCAAACGGTTATTTAAATTAAAAACTGCATGTATTTTAAAGTAAAATTACATTAATCATAGTTATAATTTAACATTGTCCATTTTGCAATACGAAGGTTTTTATTAAGATAAAATCGATTTTCATCCTTTCGGAAATGTGTAAATTTCTTACAATGTGATTCTTTTTTAAATTTTGAACAATACTTTTCTATTCATTATTATTTATATTTGAAATGTCTAAATTTCTTACAATGTGATTCAAATGTAGATACTGATGATGCCTGAAAGGATGAAAATCAATTTTATCTTAATAAAAAAATTTGTATTGCAAAATGGAAATATACACAGCAATACAACATGCATAAAATAATGAATCTACATTAATCATAACCAAAAATGATATTTTTTTATTACTAGGAAATATGTAAATCAGTAAAAGGTTTTAATAATCATGTCCTCATCAAAGTTAATATAATATTTTATCAAGAACAGATGAAGGTACGTTCATCTGTTCTTGATTTTATATTTTTTAAAGAAACTCTAGATTTATGTGTAACCAGAGAAGTGCAAACATATCTATTGAAAACTGAAAGATATAAGTTTCTTTTCCAAAAAAAAATGAACCAAACAATTATGAACAATAAAAATTGCAAACAATATGTTTTCATTAAAACCAAAGAAAAATGTTTAAAAAATTAATAATTTTTTCCCCCAAGAATAAATTGTATATGAATTGTAAATTTTTTCCAAATTTTAATCATTTCTTCTGTTCTAAAAGAGCATTTTTGTATTGTTTTTTAGATAATGTTCATTATTATTTTATGCTGGAACTTTTTGTCTAAAATCTCCATAACCAAAACTAGTTGGCTTTTATTTCCATTTAAAAAAAATAATAAAATAAAACACCAAAACAAAATTCAAATTAAAAACAAGAGAATTAATGTTTGTAATCCCTTTCTAGTGTCACTTTTTCTTAAAAAGTAAAAATACATATAAAAAACAGTGCTTTAAAGAAACCAATGTCCTCTGAAGATGTGAAAACTGGTACACCTTGTAGAATTTGGGCCAAGAATTTCTCCTACAAAACCAGCCGTAATTGTCATTTTCTCAGGTGACCCACTTTTATATAACAGGAATTGTAACAAAATTTAGAAAAAAATTTTAACTTTAGTTCTGTTCAAAGAAAAGTATGTTTTTAAAGAGACTAAGAGATAATTTCCTCATTTTATTTTATAATATAAACAGCATCTCTTCATTTAAAATTTTATGATTTTATTTCAAGGGCAAATAAGGTAGGGGGTCAATGCATTGAATCTGCCAGTTGAGGAGGAAGAGAGAGAGAGGGGGGGGGGTTAACTAAAAAAAAAAAATACAAATTAAAAAACAAAACAAAAACAGCTTCAATAACTGTTCATGTTGCATAAAAGTTAATTTTAACGAGTATCTAATTTTCATATTACTAATAAAAAAATACAAATTATTGCATGATATTTTTGCAAAACATTTAGGAGGCGGAAGTAACACGTTTATGCATTAACGGATCTTCACCTAAAATTCAAGACAAATTAAAAAATTTCTTATTAAAAATTCTTTCCTTATTCTATTCAAGTTGCATATTGATTAATAATGATGTAACTAATGATGATGGTATTTTTATTTTTTATAATATTAATAATGTTTGAAATTATTTTAGCAAATTAAGATTACCTTTTTAAATAAAAAATTTATTGCAGCAGTTAAATATTTTAATTTCAGCTTTAAATTTTAAATAAATTGAGCTTTATTTATTTGTAATTTTATTTGTAATTTTGCAAGCAACAGGCTATGAAAGCCCAATAACAGGTTACAAGAATAAAAATTATAAAATGATCATAAGATAAATGTAATATTTAAAACCATTTTTAACATAGTGATTATAAATAAATAAAAAAAATTAAATCAGTAAAAATTGTAAATTATACTGTAATTAAAAGAATAAATGCAAAAATATTAATCAGTAAATGAAAGTAAAGAATCATAAGATAAGTGTTATATTTTTAGCAATAGTTTGTTTACATTGATTATAACTCATAAAATTTAGATCGATTTTATCAAACATGTTACAAAATTTAAACATTCTATAAAAAGGGAGATTGCTGGTAATATTTTTCTTTGGAAAAGGTAAATAAAATGTGTCGTTGTTCCTAGAATTTAACTTAGGTACATGTAGATTAACAATATTTAGAAATTTTGAAGAATAAGTTATATTACAGTTTTAAAATTTTTATTTATTAACTGTTTCTAAGTCTAATTTATAAGAATTTTTAGATATAATTTCATCCTATATGTACATTAGAGTCTGCGAATTTATCAGACTTTTATTAATAAAAATATTTAGACGAATTTTATAAATTTTATAGATTTTAATAATCTTCACCCAACTTTTGAAGTTAAATCATTTCTAAAATCCTTTCCCTTTCATAGAGCAAATACGTAAAAAGTGATAATTTAAATGCAAACATTTTTTCCTAATTTCTTGCTTTTTTTCATAAAAATTTTATTAATTTCTCAAAAGACTTCAATTATTTTTAATTGAAAATCTCTTCAAAAGACCTATTGTCATAGCTAACTTATTTGTTGCTGTAGCTGTTACAGGATTTCAGGCATCATGTATGATTCAAAGAATAATTTGAAAATGGTCATTGCAGGATTTTTTCATGCCAATACCTCCGATATTAATTAATAAATAGTGAAAAATAGCAAAGAAAATTCCACGGCCTGGATTCGAACCAGGGACCTCTGGGTATATGCCCCAATAAATTTTTTTTTGATGATAAATTTTTCGCTATTTATTAATCATGTATGATGCTTGTCAACCACTTTTACTTTTGCCTTATTGTGCTAAGCCTTCTTATTGCTTCTCCACTGTTGATTGTCAAGCAGCTTATTTTGCCTTATCTGGCTAGTCTTCTTATTGCCAGAGTTTTTCGGTTTTACCATATATTGTATCAAGCACACCCACCACTCACAAATTTGATGATGATGTGCAAATGATGATGCTGCATTTCCAGATGAAGATATGAAGTTTGTGTTATTTCTCACTTTATATGAACTGAACTCGTACAAAAAGTGGCATATCACTTGGCTTTAGAATGCTCTTCCCTAGTTCAGTTCTGGATGGGTCAGCTCAAATATCTTGGAACGGAGAAGATAAAAGGCAAATTGGGGCAGTGGCATAAGTGTTGGATCTATAATAAAGTGACTGCTGAACATCAGTATTACAAAGTATGCCTTTACTTTGATTCTTTCACTATGCTATACATAGCAGAATTATGAACATTCAAATTAGAATAAAACATACAGAAATCAAAGGTTTCCTGAAGTGTATTTCATATGATGAATCCTTGTTGTTTTGCCATATCAAATATTGTGCAAGACATAAGTTATTCCGGAAGTTAAAGTATTATCAGATTAGTGTCAGAACACTGTTTTTAGGATTGCTAAATGCCCTTACAGAGTGCAATTTGCGACTTTTTTTGTAAAAGAATTCTCTGCTGATGCACGAATATATGTGATAATTTACATGGAGAAACTGAAAGATGGATGACCATTTTATCTTTATTTGCATGTTTCGGAAAAAAACGTTCAGTTTCCACTGGTTATGATTGTTGCATGATCTCATCTGAGATCATATTTATGGGGAACCACCCTTATTGTCATCAAATAGTGTTCCTGGCAGGGCATTCACTGATCTGATGGGTGCACTTTCCAACAAAAATGGTTTAAAAAATGAAATGACCTGGCTATTGGGTAATCTGCTCTATAGTGACGGCTCCTCAGTGAGAGTTAAAAATGATATGTAAGAGACATTGGTTACCTTGCCCAAGGTATCTTATTTGAGTAGAGTGGTGATATGGAAGCTCATGGTTTTGGTTTGAAAAGTTAAAAATCGAAAAGATATTCAATTTTTTTCCCCTTTTCCTTAACCCTCAAGAAGTCATGGTTTTCACATCCTGCTTTATGACGATATCACTAGTAATTTACTCACTGAAGAGATAACAAGAAAACATCACACAAAAATACGAGGCCTTTCAGTCTTTTTAATCAAGGACCTTCATCAGGTAGAAATTTTTTTGTATCACTTTTACTGATGAAAAAATCAGTTGAATACTTTCAAAAATTTCTACCTGATGAAGGTCCTTGATTAAAAAGACCGAAAGGCCTCGTATTTTTGTGTGATGTTTTCTTATTATCTCTATCTTAACCGCTATACATCACTTTTATTTTCTTACTCTTTGAATATTTATATAAGAAAAAACTTTTTTTTAAAAAGTTGATGAAGATCCTCTCTGTTAATGAAATGAAAACCATTTTTGAGTCTCATGTCATTTTTGTTATTAATTATGGGGCCGTAATCTGGAGTAGCAATAAAAAGAAATATTTACACCCGTTGAAAATAGTTTTTAATTTTCTTTTACGAATGACTCTTAAGATCTCTAGATTTCAGTTGATTACGCTGAACTGTAATAATCATGATATTTTGAATTTTGATTGTTTGATTTTATTTTTTCATCTCCGAGAGATTGCGGCTGCCTTTCGTGATCATAATCATCCTTTTAATTTTTTCTCTCATTATTTTAATGATAATATTGACACTCGTGGTACTAGGCGTTTTAAGTTTGTTTGGCCCGATGCCGTTTCTAAATTTGAAGAACTTTGTTTCCCATTTAAATTTGTGCCATATTGGAATGATTTACCATACGAAATTGTGAGTGAGATTTACAAATGTTCTAATCGAGCCTGCACCACATATTGTTCACATTTTAATAAGAAACTTAAATCCTATATTTTATCTTGACAGAAAAATCATTGTTAATTTGTCTTCTGCCTTTTTGTCATTTGTACTTTTGGAGTGTATTTTGTTTTATTGTATTCCAATTTTGGGCTATTAAAATTAATAATAATAATATAAAAAAAATATTCAATCATAACAATTTCAGCCCATTATTAAAATGACTTGTTCAACTGCAATAATACCTGATAAGTTCAAATTCAGTAAGAAAAAGGTAATGATATATTCCAGCCATCGTAAGAAGAATACTAAAGCCCAATTCCCATAAATGTCGCATGGGAATAATGTTGCACGTGATCGGAATAGACTAATGACTTTTAAAATGTTAAAATGCTTATCAATTATTAGCATTATTTTTCTGGATTATTTATTAGATTTTTTGATTGTTTTTAATGTGATACTTTATTGTTTTTCCTCTCATCTGTTGAAAGATTAAATATTTATTGTAGCTTCAAAAAACAAACACAAACCTCAGTTTTTGAATATTGATTATTAAATTTAAAAGAGGACTGTTCATAATCCTGTAATTTCTAATTTTATTTAAAGGGATCTTTGCATACCTAAATTACCTTACACCTCGAACGAAAAGAGAAGTACTGGAATGTTTAATCAAAGGCCTGCAACGTCTTGAATATCGGGGATATGATTCTGCTGGTAATTATTATCTCTTACTTCACTTAATAATCTTGATGTATATTATTTATGTTTTAAAATTGAAATATTGAAAAAATTTTTAGTTGGAAAGAGGCAGAAATTTCATTTTTTTTTTTTAATTATTCAGATTAATTAGTAGCCTATAGAAGAATTTTTGAAGTTTTTAAATCATTCGTGGCATTTTATTAAATTTGTTTAAAAAATATGTAACGGTTGCCCAGTTTATTTATTGTTTTTATCTAATTTTTAAAGACAATTTTTATATAGTTCAGTGTTTTATTTCAAATTTAGCAACATTATTTCAGTTTTTTTATTATTAACAAATAAATTGTTCATTTAGGGAGAAACTCCCTTTCTGGTAGTGTCATTTTAATGTATTTGTTGTAGTAGAGGATATATTTATTTATCGTAATAATTGAATATGAATACAAATTGAAAAGAGATATTTAAAACAAAATTATGTTATATTAATTCCCAAAAAGTTTTACTCTGAACTTTAAAATAATTATATAGATTGCAAATTATTGAAAAGTAATTAGCAGCTTCCCTTGTTGATAAATATTCTTTTTAATTTTAAACAGGGGTAGCATTTGATGAAGATGATACTGGCAAAACAATTCAGATTATTAAACAGAAAGGGAAAGTCAAAATGCTTGAAGATGAAATCCTCAGTAAGAATCCTTAAACTTTAGTTTTTTTAAGTTCTATTATGAAATGTACTTCATTTATTTAAATGTAATTCAGTGAATCCTATAGATTTTAATAATATCATGAAAAAAAATCTCTTTAAAAATTTATTTTAATTTATTCCTTAGGTATTATTTTAATTACATAGGTTTACCAAAAAATAAGTAAAATAAATAAAAAAAACCATCAAAATCATGTGATAAATATTGTATTTAGCAATACATTATTTAAAAAATAAATATCTTAACAACAATGGCAGAGTCTCTATTAGCACTCTTAGGCCTGGATTCCACATCACCGAAATCTCACAAGAAGAGAAACCCAACAGAAAAATTTCATTTTGATATTACTTCCTTTTCGTTTTGGTTGCCAATAAAATTGACAGAAATCTTTTTCAGTTGTGTTGAAGAAAAATTTCCCATTCTGTTTCCTCACAGAACAGAACACCAATTAGAAGGCAGTTTTGCCATGACATCATTGTGTCGGCCATAGCTCTAGCTCAGAAATCAATAGAACCACTAATTGAGAGTACCACACTTGGTATTAAGGCTCTAATTTTTCAACACGTTTTCCTCTTGATATGGAACACTTCGTGATCGAAATGGAAACAGAACATTCTTATTGCAAAAAATCCATTTTGATTTTCTGTTTTAATTTTCTGGTGATGTGGAATCCACACTTTACTGCCCCTCACTAGGAAAAAAAACAACAAAAACACTCTGTTCAGGAAAAGGTAAAATATAATTAAAAAAAATTAGTAGAAGGGCTTATCTATCTTTGTCATTATTATTAAAAAACCAATAAAATTAATTTTTGAAAATAAAATAAAAAAGAATTTTATGTCTTGTATCACAAATTAAAACAATCTGTAATAGCATCATATAACAGTGGTTATTGTTGGTCCAACGAAAGTTGAATTGGTGCACGCCCATAAATTCTGATTTAGCCAATCAGAGAATGGTGGTATTGTGCAGTTGATAATGCCATACCTCTCTGCTTTCTTGGCTTAAATAATAGAGTCTCCCAAAATTCCACGTGCTTTGATGCCTGTCGTAATTGATCAATTTCAATCCCGGCTAATATATTTTGTTGGACAATTATATTACTTCTGATCTCAAAATTAACCTTAAAGAATGGTCTGGAATGTTTTTGTCTAAAAATTTATGGAGTTTTCCAGAGAGTAGTTTTAAATTTGTTGTTTTTGAGCCATTGTTGAAGAGTTAACTAGATTAATGTTACAACGAATAACTTTTTTTTTTAACTTATTTAAGTAGGAAAAACCCCTAACCACAAAAAATAATCAAATTAATAACAAATAAAATTGTGTAAGTGACACACCCATGCAAATTTTATTATGCAAGGAGAAGAAGGAAGAATGGCAAGATTTCCTTGTGAAATTATATAACAAATGAATTTTTAATAATAAAAGTTATGCAACAATTCTTTTAAGAGTCTCTTTTATTTGATATGTGTGGAAGATGAACACTACTAATTTCAACCAGAGCAAAATTAAGATAATAAAAAAAAAAAAAGAAAAAAAAAAGTTTGAAGAATTGTATCCAAAAAGTATATCTGATTCTTTATTTATTAATTATTAACATTTATTAATTACTAAAAATAACCCACCCGATTGTATAATCATCATTGTTAAATTTTTGACACACATTTCTCTCCATACTTATGTTTGTTGTGACACAGGCCATCGCTGATTTTATATATATGATTAACATTTTTATTAATGTTGTATTAAAATTATAATGCAAATAAAAAAAAATTAAATAAAAAGTATTAAAAAAAAACAAACGTTTTAAGCACAAACTTTAACTTTTAAACATGCGCAATGTTATGTAAAATAGTTAGGGTCATTCAATTTTTTATATTGCTGCATTAGTTTCATGGGGTTTTTGTTTTTTTTTGTTTTGCATTTTATTCATGCTTTTCTATAATTAAACTTTCTCATTATCAACTTTTCTATAATTAAATATCATATAAGATATTAAGATAATAAAGAATTCTTTTTTTCCTAATCATTCATTGAAGTAAAATCAAAATAACTGATCATATCGATTATTCATTTGGAAAGCAGTGTCAGTCCACTGTTTAGTTGAAAATAAAAGAAAATGACTAAACAATTTAGAGCAATGTAGTATAGCCGTCCTTCCACAAGTCGGCAACCTCGGTTCCAGGGCCTTGTCAGGGTCTTGTGGATTTTCCCAACTTGTGGAATTTTAATATAGCAGAGAATACAAAAAAAAATCATTTAAGGCTGTTATGTGCTAAGCATTTCCAATAATAAAACACTTGGAACACACTTCAATTAAAGATAGGTATTCGCATCTACTTCATTGCCGAGGTGCGTTCGTAATATGTAAATTATCTAGCTTTTTGATTGCTAGAAAAAAGTAAACCAAATTAAAACAAAAATTAACTATAGTAAAAAGCCGGTGTTTTAATTTTTTAAGGGAAAATGTAGCCAAAAGAATATTATAAGTGATGTGTCAAGGTTAAGAAAGAAAATTAAAAGTACATTACATGAAAATGACCGAAAGGTCTCGTTTATTTTCAGAAAATGTAGCCACTTATGCAGGGAGGCGTGCCTCTATAATTGGCTGTCATTTTGAGACTTGTGGAAAATAACCAGTTCAAAGAAAGTCGGCTCATCTTAATTCTCATATTAATTTCCATAATTAATTTTCATAGCCCCCATAACAAACTGTGTGCATTAGGAGAACTATAAAATTGGTTTTGAATATTTTAATCGTCACCGATTTAGATTTTGTTGATAAAAAATCTCCGACCGGAAGTAATTGTTGGCCATCTTGGCTTTCAGGAAAAATTGCCAACTTGTGGAATTTCCCGACTAGTGGAATCCCGACTTGCAGAGGGACGACTGTGTGAGCTTTTTATTTACGGTATATACAGTTTTATAGGTTATATTTACAATATCAATATTTGTTGATCATTTATTATAAAAACTGCATAGTCATTTATTATGAAATCCTTAAATGCCTTGAAACAAGTGGTTGACAAGGACATTACCACTTCCAAAATAAACAGTGTTATAATAGACACACCCACACCTACTACTTTGTTTACTAATAATAAATGAGGAGCTCATTGCTCAAATGTGCATAGTATACATTTTTTTTTTTTATTGATAAGCAAACAAGCATTTGTCCATATTAAACAAATAACCATTCATATTGCTCTATTTTTATACTCTTTGAAAATCCTTTTATATGCTATTATTTAGATGATATTTTTAAATTTAATTTATAAGCAATTGGGTTTATTTATTGCCTATGATCTAATTTGTAATGCTTTCTTTTAAATAAAAAAAAATATGCTTAAGTATATTTTAATAATTTGTTAGTGTTACATTGTTTTGATTGTTGTTGATAAATATGTAAGATATTTAATGAGATGATTTTTTAACCCATTTTCAAACCGATTTCTAAAAGGACAAGAAAATGAGCTTAACTTCGACATTGAATTTCAATCACACATTGGCATTGCTCACACACGCTGGGCTACTCATGGAGTTCCTAATGCCGTCAACAGTCATCCACAACGTGACGGAGAAAAAAATGGTATTAAGAATTTAGAAATAAAAATAATTGTTAAGAATTCAAAATTAATATAAATTATTGTCACTAATTCGCATAAGTAAATATTAGTTCTTGTATTTATTGGGATTAAATGCATCATGTTAATTATTTAGCTAAGACATATGCAATAATATAAATATTGCTATTACATATTAAAAGAAAAAATTTAATTTTGATACTTGAAGATAATGCATGTTAATGTACTGTACAGATTTCCATGAAGTTATAGCTTGCATAAATAAAACGAACTAATGCTACGTGTCCACTGACAGAAATAACCCAGTTATTTAAGTTCTTGATCTTTGATATCCAGCTTGTCTTTGGGTGTCCATTACAAAAGATCCCAGTTATAAAGAAAACCTGGTTATTTAACCTAGACAAAAAGGGTTAGGAGAAAATATCTTCATTACTGGTCATAACTGAGACAAATGAGTCATCTTCGTTTAAAATGGCGGCAGATTCCCTTGTTTCACTCAGATAAAAATTTTGCTTGGACTCTATTTTATTGTGTGTTTAGAAATACATATAGAAAAAGAAATCATAAATTCGTTGCTGGTCCTCTTGTATATTATGGGCCGAAAACTGTTATCTTTTGAAAACTGTTTTATCGTCATTGAAAACATTGTAAGCCGTGACTGATGGCCCATTTCGATCAAAAAGTCTTACAGAGAGTCTTTTGTGTGTACTAAAAAAATTTGAATTTTTGAAATTCTGACTTCAGATTCTTAAAGAACATAAAGGAAGTAGAATAGGAATGTCTGCATGGTCCATCTTCTGTCTCTTTGTCTTCATCGATAAAATTGGGTTAAAAACTTTAAAAGTTCCACTTTTTCAGTGTCTTTATCTTCTAAACGGTTGGTTCCAATAAAAAACACCAAGAATAAAACATTTCTTAAATGTTGTGTACCATCTGAAATACCATTAAAAATAGGGGTTTCCATTGCACATTTTAATGTTGACTTCCATATTCAAAAATGCCATCAGTTTTTTGGAAATGGAATACACATAAAAAGCCCTAACATAAAAGTACAATAATTCTTCCATTGAAAGTACTGTGAGATTTGTTAAAGAGAAGTTTACTTTAGGCGAGACACCCTGTATAGTTTATCTACAGTTTTGGTGACTGCTATTATTAATGGTTTTTTTTTTTTTTTTTTTTTTTTTTTAGCATATGGTTATTCAACAATGCTATGAGTGATTCTTTATTATTCATTTAAAATTTTTTATTTTTTATTTTTTTAGACTTTGTTGTTGTCCATAATGGTATTCTTACCAACTATAAAGATGTGAAAAAATTTTTGGTAAGTTGTTATTTGGAATGACAAAGCAATTACCGTACTTTTTTATCTTTATTGCATGTATTTGTTTAATAAAGTTATTTACTTTCATTTTTTTCCCAATTTTTTCTCAATTTATTACCTAAATCTTTTCATTTGATTAAGTCCATCTTTGATAATTCTAAATTTGTATTTTCAACTATTTCATTATAACCGATTATCCATTAGGGACCGTCCATAAACCACATGGTCAAGTAGAAGTGGAGGAGGGAGTAAGGATCTGTCCACTCTTGACCACTTGAGGGGGAGGGGGGGTAAGGTAGCAGACACATGGTCTTTTGGGAACTATGTTGCAGTGAGGGGGTGTGTGTGACCATGTGGTTTGGGTAAGGGGGGTTAAAGGTTTTCCACTTTTTAGCCACGGGGGGGGGGGGGGGGGAAAAATCGCTATTTTTTGGCCACGTGGTTTATGGATGATCCCTTATATAACTGTTGATTGGTCCGTTTTCAAAATTTGTTTGCAGCACATGGGCTAATCACTCCGCTTTTATGTCATCTATCTGCAAGAAAATTGGATGGTTTACGTGGAGTACATAGCCTGTTAATTGATCCAATTTATGCACATTTTGCATCCAATAGTTTCGGAGATAGATGCTTGATGCATTTAAAATCAACTATTGGTGCATCCTTCCATGACTTGTTTATAGAGTGTCCTCTCATCAGCTCTGATGATGGATAGCTGAAACGATTGTCATCTCAAGTTTAATAAACTTCGTGTTGTCAAAGCCTGTTTCGTAGGGAGCTAATACCAATCCCACATCAACTTGATTAAGAATAACATTCAAATTTGCTATTTATCTTTGATTTATTAAAAAATTATAATAATGCAAATTAATGAACTAATAACGTTCTATGTATTTGGAAAATGTTTTGAATTTGGAAAAACTTTTGAATTGATAGTCACTATGAAACTAGATCAAAGGTGCTTTATTGTTAGTTATTGTGAAATTGCAGTAAATTCTTGCAGCAAAAACTATTGCATCATCTGGGTATTTTCTCACAGAAAATGGAAATTAAGAGAGAGGGGTCATATGAAAATTCTAATAAAATATAAGGTTAAATCTAAAATTCTTAATCTGATTCTTTATTAATTTCAATGTTTTTATTGTGCATAAAAATTAAGAGTCCAATTTTTTTCATAGAGTTTTCCTTTAAAAATAATCAGAGTTTTTATTTTTGTTTTCTGTATCTGGCTTTTCATACCTCTGGTGTTTTTTTTTGTGGTTAGAGTTTTCTTCCTTCCTGTACAGATAAATTCCACACCATACTTCTTTCTTATATTTTTTTCTATAGATGAAGAAAGGATTTGAATTCGAGTCGGAAACAGACACGGAAGTCATTGCAAAATTGATTAAACATCTCTATGATAGTCATCCCAATTTGTCCTTCCGGCAGTTGGTAGAATTGGTCATCCAGCAATTGGTGAGTTGAAAACTAGAGTAATTCTGATAAGATTTTCTAGGGAGAACCGTGTATCTATACAGGGTGTAACAAAAAGATCAGGACAGCCGAATATCTGGAAAAATACACATCGAATCGAAAAAACAAAAAAAATATACCGTATGTGTTTAATGTTTTTCAAAAATCTATCCAATGATACCAAACTCTGAGGATGGGGGTAGGGGCGACTTTGAAATCTTAAATAGGAATCCCTATTTTTAATGGTATTTTCCGATTGTACAAAACATTTGAGAAATGTCTTATTCTTGGTGTTTTTTTCAATTGATCTAACTGTTTAGGAGATAGAGGCTCTGAAAATGTGGAACTTTTAAAATTTTGAACATAATTTTATCGATTAAGACAAAGAGATAGAGGGTGGGTCTTGGAGACATTCCTATTCTACTTTTTTGATAATCTTTAAGAATCCGAAGTCGGAATTTCAAAAATCCAAAATTTTTTAGTACATAAGCGGAGTATCTGCATTTGTAGAGGGTGGGACGTCGAGTTTCGTATCATTGGATAGCTTTTTTAAAAATATTAAACACAAGTTTTTTGTTTTTCAATCCGAAATGTATTTCTCATTGTGTATCAGATACTCCATATGATGGATTTATATTAATCTCATAATTTAATCAAAAATTGCAAGAAAAATTTTTTTCTAAGTGAAAGTATTAAAGGAAGCATTTTTATAATTAATAAATTTGCTATCCTTTTTAATAATGGAGAATAGAACCATATACACTAATATTAAATAATGAATAACTACAAATAAACTATCACTCACTTGATACTGCTATGCTGAGCTTCAGAATTTCCATGCAAGAAAAACTTGCTGGGCTTTTATGGCTGAAAATGAGTGGATAAGGAATCAAAAGATACTGGATTAGATGAATCTTTGCCCTTTTGTAGGATGAATAGGATGGTAACAAGCAGCTTGAAGCATAATTAGAGGAATTGTGTGAAAAAGGCTTAATTTTTCATTAATTATCAAAGTTTTTTTTACTCTTATGTGCCTCAGAAAAGTGATTTTTTGATGTTTTTCCTCTGTAGGAAGGAGCCTTTGCTCTAGCTTTCAAGAGTTCTTACTATCCTGGCGAATGTGTAGCAACAAGGTATAAAGAGATAAAATTTAAATTCAATATACCTTCTCTCTGACTTAAAGAGTAAGTTATGTGACTGAAAAAAAAAAAAAATACAACCAACAACTAGCGTTAAGTTAGACCACTTGAAAAGCTCTAAATAATCAACTTTATTTTATATGGCTTAAAAAATTTTTGATGAGCACAGTAATTCCCCCCCCCCCCC
>JAHWFO010022496.1:2066891-2094038 GCA_023313115.1 Rhysida immarginata
TTCCCCCCCCCCCCCTCAATTTTTTATTTAACCCGGCGTCACTCACGCCAAATTTATAACAGCACTACCCGCGCTGCGGTGTTTACACCGCACTTTTTAAAAGTGATTTTATTTGATAAAAAAAAGAACTTAGTGAGATAAAATAACATAAAATGTTATTTATTATACTTTTATAAATTTCTTTATGCCAAAATTCTTCATTCATCATCATAAATCATCATTACTAATCACATCATCGCGGAGAATGCATCACTCACGCCAAATTTTATAACAGCACTACCCGCGCTGCGGTGTTTACACCGCACTTTTTAAAAGTAATTTTATTTGATAAAAAAAGAACTCAGTGCAATTTTATTTGATAACTCAAGATATTGCAGTTTATGACCACTTATACAAATTAGAAGAAAATAATAAAATTAAGTGATTTTAAAGTGATTTTCAAGAAATCATGTTTATGTCAAACATTTACTTACATGACTACTCGTGCAGCGGTGTTTGCACTGCAAAGTGAAACCAAGCGTGGAAAACATAGCTTTAATCTTCACTTTCGATAAAATGAATGAGATCAACACCGGCGCTATCTGTTGCCAATAAGTTGTACTTGAAATACATGGAAGTCATCACAAGGTAGCGCCTCTGTATGATGATCTATATCAAAAAAATCAAAAAGTGCGGTGTAAACACCGCTCGCGCGAGTGACGCCGGGTTAATTCTCAGAGGAAATTGCATCTTAAGTAAAGCTTGACTTGTATAAATCTCCTTGGAACGTAACTTTCATATTAAGTTGGGAGTAGGTGTATATCATTTATTTTAACTTAGTAGTGAAATTTTTAAGAATTATCTAGAAATATTAATAAAAAGAATGCTTAAATAGTTTTCTTTTATAGAATCGCCATGAAAATGTTTTATTAAAATTTTTTAACTTTTCAACCCCCCGATCAATCAATAATGTAAAAATGATTTATTACTTCTTAGGCGAGGAAGTCCATTATTAGTGGGGATCAAAAGCAAAACTCGATTAGCAACTGATCACATTCCAGTCTTGTATAGTAAAGGTTTGTTCTTCCCTGATCAGATGAAGCACCTGATCTTAATATAAAATTTTAATAGATTTTTATTAAATTTATAAATTTTTGATTAAATTTTAATTTTTTCTTAATAGAAGCATGTTGATATCATTAAGTAACATAATAATAATAATAATAATAATAATAATAATAATAATAATAATACTTGCATGTGTACTTGTACTGGTGATGGTTGCTATAACAATACTTTTTCTATATCTCTTTTCTGTTCTTGCTGTTTTTAAGTTTATTTGTAGCTTAAGTTTTTGTTCAGTTCTTTTGCCTGGTCTACCTGTCAGAAGCAGCTTATATATGTACAACCCATCTACTGTATCTAGTTTTTCTTTCCATTATGTCATATTTCTCTTCTCTTCCACAAGATATATTCAAGGGTATGTCATATTCTCTTCTCATCACATTATGCTGATAAGATAATGCAAGATATCTCTCTTCTTAATAGAAAACATTTTGCCTTTTATTTGGGGGTGGGGGTGGAGACTGATAAAATTATTGAAGAAAAACAATTGAAAAATGGCAAAAGCATAATTGAAATGATCAAAATAAAATTGAAAAATTTGTGGTCTACATTCATGGTTCATGAGAGCTAGATATGACCACATCTCTTATGCCTTCAGTAGCCATTCCTGGATAGATAAATGATAGCAACCTAAATAAGAATAATTTCTTGTAAAAGATGAAAGTGAACACAACATGGTAATACCCTGCATTCGTTTTCATTTTTTATTTTATTCCAAGGCTCTCGTGTCTCGTCCTTCTTTTCTTCTAAATACGTCAATAATTTCTTATGATAAACTTACTGGTATAATTTGAGTTATTTTATTAATCGTAGAAAATTATTCCTACGATTTAGATTTAACATTCCTTTTGATTTTCACATTATTTTCTTATAAATGTGACATAGATCAATGGAAAATGGGTTAAGATGTAAAGTAGCAAAGCATTAGCAATTGCATTAACATACCTAAGTAAGTAACAATAATATAAGTAACAAATAAAAAAGCTTGCTTGAACTGTCATTGCTTGAGGCACAGCTTTAGTTTTCAATTTTTTGTTGGTATTCAAGCATACTTTTCAGTGATAGCAAATGTTTATTGAGTTTAATAATATGCTAACGGTATAAGTTGCTTATAATGTCTTTCATTTCATCTATTTCAATGTGAAATGAAAGGAAAAAATTTAATACAGTTTAACACCTACTTCAAATATAGGCTCAGAGATATTGTATTTGTGTATTTAGGCAAAGCATTTATGAAAAGTGATCAGAACTTGTTTCTAATTCATACTCAAAGTATTTTGCCTCTCTAACTGTAAATGAAAAGTTGGGCTGGACTTTAATTTTACATAATACCTAATTGGTTTTTAGCTTTTTTTACTTTTAATTTACAGGATGATTATAATTAAAGTTATGATTTCAAAAATCGATAATTTGAAAACTACTCGTCTGAATGACCTGATATTTTAGCAGAACAATCGTGAGGCAATGGAATTTTGTTTGGCGAAGGAAAAAAAATAGTTCCAAAATCTGCCGATAGATGGTGTTGGCAGGGTTCATAATGTCTGGAGATATGCAAATTACTAATACGTGACATGCGCACCGCAGACATAGCTGCCATAAAAATGCCATTAAACCCGTGTGATTTCTGGCTTTGGGTACCTGAAGAACGTTGTTTACAGCGGGCAGATTGAGAATCTAGCCAACTTGAAGGCAAGCATCACACACCACATCCATCGCATCAGTACAGATAACCTCCAATCTGTTGTGGAGCATGCCATTTTGCACTTCCAATTAGTAGCGGAACAAGGTGGAGGGCATATCGAACAACTTCTGCCTTAATCATTAGTAAGATGTTTGTTCCTGAAGCTCTGTTTTTTTGGCATTATCACTGTTTGTCGCTGTAAACACTTATTCTTGTCTTTTCGCTAATAAATTTTTCGTAAACCCCTGAACTCTATTGTTTCCTTTTGGCCAACAACATTCCTGTGTTTCACGAATCCATTCTTGGTTTTTCCCGACATTACCCTGCCAGCGCCATCTATCGGCAGATTTTGGAACTATTTTTTTTCCTTTGCCAAACAAAATTCCATTGCCTCACAATTGTTCTGCTAAAATATCAGGTCATTCTGACGAGTAATTTTCAAATTATCGATTTTTGAAATCATAACTTTAATTATAATCAACCTGTATCAGAGGTCAAAAAAGCCTGTCCATGTTTTAACTCTGTAATCTAAATCAATGCAGTATTGGACAGTTAATTTGTGATTTTTAAGAATTATCATTTCATTTGAAAGGATAAGTGAATTTGAAAAGAATTGTGAACACTTTTATTAACACTGAAGGTAAACATTATTATTGACGATTTTAGTGAAACCAAAACTTGAGGTACTGGCAACTTCCGTTTTTGGGCTTTCGGCTACAGTTTATAATGCTATTGGTCGATTTGCAACAGGATTGAATATTCATGAAAATTTTGAAGAAAAATGAAACTTTGTAATGATTTAAAAGATATTGCAAAATTATCAGATGACATTCAAGTACTATTTTTATGGACCAATTTTTCTTTTAAAAAAAACAAGACTGGGCATGTCTTATTAAATTTCCAATTTCAGTTGTTAAACGTTATTTTACTTTGCAACATTGCCTAATAATTGAAACTGAAGTTTAACTGGACATGTCCAGTCCAACTTTTGTTGAGCAGATTATAATATTTTGCTTGTGAGGCAGTGAGGGAGAGCATCTTGTTCATTGTATAAGGTATGCCCAAATGAAAAGGAGACTACGTATTTAAATATTACAGAATATTTTAAATACAATTAATGTGTAACATGATGCCTACACATAATTGCCTTTGATAATGATGCTCTGATCTTGGAGCATAAGAAGCGAATGATGGCTTCAGTGTTGAAACTCCTGGGTTGGATATGGATCATATATTCAGCCGGGTGGTCACCAAAATCAAAAGGGCCTGGGGAGAGCCCTGGATTTTATGTATGCGGAAATTTAAGTTTGAAAATTTGAGCCACAAAGTAATTTAGTCAGCACAACTTAGTTTAAGACTTATTCTCTCTCTGTATTTCACTTTATTTTAAAACAATTTTTCTTTACAAACAATTAATAAGCTTACTTTTACTTAAAATATACTGTAATTTTTGGTATATAAGATGTACCCCTCCCCCCAATCTTTTTTTGAAATTTTTTTTTTCATTCCTTTTATTATAGGAATATTACATAAATAATATTTATATTTTATAATACATAGCAGTGATTTTTTTTAGCTTGTTTCATTTTTCCTGTGTATTATATACCGAAAATTATGAAAAATATTACCTTTTAATTTACTCTTTATTTTCATTATTTACTTTGCATACAATGTGATAATTATTTTGCATGCTTTTCTTTTTTTTTTTAAATTTACAATACTTATTTCACCTTAAAATTACCTGTATTAATTTCTTACTACACATTTTATTTATTAATTTTAGATTGTACAATATTTAACCTTAAATGGACTTTATTCTTTCTTTGTTAAGAAAAAAAAAGAAGAAATTTTTATCAATCCTTTTAGATTGCAGTTTTATTAACCTTTTTTATTTCTTCCCTCTTAATATGACAATATCTTTCTCCTCCTTTGATGGCACCATTTGCATGTTCTTCCTGCACGCACTTTCAACTTTTTCAACTGCCAGAAATAGACAACCCAGTCGTGAAAGGTATTCTGATAGTCTACGCTTTATATACATGAGGAAGAAAGTATAATTGGAGATGAAAGTGGAAGACTGAGGAAGTCATGTATAAGCATATAAAATCATTACACGTAGCATATAAGGAATGTAATTCCAATGACGTACTCATAAATACTTACTGTTAAATCATACAGAAAATAAATAGACTGGACTTGATTAAGCGATATGGGTTTTGATAAACCATTGTCTACACAGCCAAACTACAGGGTGTTTATAAATGATATGGTTTTATTTTCATTAATACAAGAACTATTACAGATAAAAACAAACGGTTTCTACCATTCAAAAGTTTATCTCAAAAAGTTTTTTTTTGCACAGTTTTAGAGCACCTCTACTTGCGCTCCTTTCATTGCACGGAGAATATCAAGCCTATATTCGATTTCTTGCCATGTTCGTGTGAGCATATCTGCGTCAACTATGCTGATGGCATTTACAATTCTTGTTTTCAAGTCCACAATGTCATTTTTGTCTTATAGACATGATCTTTGACATGACTCCATAACAAGTGAAGAAAAATTTTTTTTTCAAAAAACAACGCTTATGTCAAAATTAGGTACGCGTAGCGCCTTCTCTTGAGCAAACAAACAAACATAAGCCAATTCTATTTCATATTAATCCCCCCCCCCCCCCATTTGGATTTTTTGAAAATTTTTTTTAGATTCATGCATTGTCATCAACTACACGTATGTGTACAAAATTTCAGCCTGATCAGACTAGTGGAAGGGGTTGAAATACTGATCACAAGATTTCATCCACCAAACATGACCCAAATGGCGAAAGTTATATAAGCGTTGTAAAAAGAAATTTAATAGAGTGATATCGGGGAACTGTGATGGCCAGGGGATAGATCCATCTCTCCCGATCCACTTTCCTGGAAAACGCTTGTCCAAACCATCTTAAACAATTAGCCCTTAATGTGGCAGTGCTCCATCTTGTTGAAAGATGATGTCGAGATGAGATCATCTACAACCTGTCTCAGCTTCAGTTGAGAGGGATGTCATGGAATGACGTCGCTTACCGGACATAGTGCACAACATCGCATCATTCCGCTGTTAAAAGAATAAGTTATTCTAAGGCTATGTATGCTACGTTACACCATCCTATAATCGCGTTGTTTCTTGAAAGCAGAATAGTCGAATAGTGTCTATCAGATATAATTTTTTTAAATTAATGTTTAAACTATTTTAATCCTCTTCATGGAAACTCGATCATCTTTCATTTCTGACATCTCTTTTACATAGGAACAAGACGCCGCCATTTTACAATCAAATAATCTCGACTACGGACCGACTTCATTTTATTTATTTATTGTTTTAAATTTCGTCAAATGATTTTTCTATTCGCCGATTTTTTATTATATCGAGGAGAAAAATATGAAATATGATTCCAGAAAGAATTTTGAACTTTTTTTACAGAAAATTATTTGAACTATTTCTTCATGCGGACGAACTGTCACCGCTTCACTCGTGATGTCACTCTCAACTGAAGTTGAGACAGGGTATAGGTGAGGGAATAAAAATTGCTACAACAATTCCAGATAATTTACAGCTGTGATTGTTGCTTCTGCAAAAAAAAAAAAAAAAAAAAGTCCAATTATGATCGTGAAGCAGAGCGCACCACACATTCACTTTTCGGCTGTCTCTTTCATGTTCACTAAATTCATGAGGATTTTCAGATCTCCAAATGTGAGCACTGTGTCGATGGAGCTTCATCTGAAAACACGATCTGCTGCAGATACCATTCATCAGTTTCAATGTTGCTTAACATGTCAACAGCAAAATTCATTCGTTTTGGTTTGTCATCAGTTTGGAGGTTCAATTCATTACGATTTGAACCTTGTATGCATAAAATCTCTATTTCTTACGCAGAATTTTATGCCTGGTAGATGTTGGCTTTGTCAATGCTCTGGCAGCTGTTCTTATTCTTATTGATTTCCGAGGGCTATGCGCAAATGCTGCTTGAACTCGTTCAATGTGCTAGGCCTACCAGAACTTTTTCCTTTTAAGATACCACCTGTTTCTGAAAACTTCTTCTTCCAGCCCAAAATGCTGTTTCTACATGGAGAGACTTTATGAAAATGGGTTCAAAAATTCTGTTGCATCTGTGTTACCGATTTTGTTTCAATAAACCAATGTAATAGTTTTCCTGTAATAATGAATATAAAACCATCATATCATTTGTAAACACCCTGTATGTTTTTGGTGCAGTCGATGATGGGTTATTAAAATGGGACAGCTGCTTAATACAACTATCCCGTATGCTCAATCAAGTCCCGTCTGTTTATCGAATTCTGTTTACTTTCACAGCAACACTAGACACCAATAATGGATTTACTTCAGTATTATATTGTGCTTACAAAGTAATATTTTATGCTTTTAAAATATTATTGTTTTTAAAATTTTAAATTAAATTTTAAAGTTCTTGCAGTTTCTTTTAAAACTTTAAAAAATTGAAATAGAAAATCTCTTGGCTTTTTATTTTTTTTAAATTTCAGATTATAGCAACTGTCACTTGAAACAATTACTATGTGTTACTTAAATTTAATTAATTAAATCTAAAATAGCATTTGATTTCAAAAACGAATAGTATTATTATTCTTTGTAGATTAGGTTAGGTTAATTTAAATTTTACGAAGCATTATATTCTCAGAAATATACCTCCAATATATACCTCTAGTCTTATAAGATGTTTGTCATATTCAAACTGCAACACGTATTCTTTTCTATAAATTTATACTCAACTCTGTACTTTAAAACAAACAACTAAAATTTCTTAACTAATGAAGTGATGTTGTTTACATTAGTATTCCTTTAATTCGTAGTTGCTTATACTAATCTTATTTCATCATTAAGGCAAAAATAGTTCTTAATAAACTCACTCTTGTAAACATTTCCAACTAAAATTATAATTTTTTTGTTTAAAAAAAATAATATTCTGTGATATTTGTGGTTGTTTAGTTTAATAAAGAGAAAATAGAGGAGCCTTGATTTTGAAATTTTGCATAACATTGTATGATGCAAGAATTTTTTGGAAATCCGTTTACCTAAATTTGTCTAAATTAAGGGGTCCCTGTCTAGTCGATTTGTTTAATAATCTCTCATGATAGAATGGGCGTTGTATTTATTTCTTTAAAATATTTTGTTGTTTTCTCCCATGTAAACTTTGATATTTGGGACACTTCTGTCTACTTTGTGTCTTGTCCCATATTTAACTTTAATTTTACAAGTCTAATTTATTACAGTAGAACCTCGATTTTACGAACTCGGATTTTACGAAATTCCTTATTTTCCGAAATAATTCTGAAATCCCGAATCCCTCCTTTTAATTTCCATATAATAAACTGAATTTTACGAAGTGTTTTTATGATGAAATTCGGAAATTTATGACATTCGGATTGCTAATTGTTTCAAAAAAGCAGATTTCATTTTAATAATACAAACCAAAGTGAAACTGAACTGAACAACTTGCAATCCAAACCAAAGCTTATGATGATGATAGCGAATTTGAAGGATTCGAAGAGTGGGAAATCTTGAAAAGTAAGCTTAATTTCCAAAAATAATTCTCAGAGTATTTATTGATGCGGATGTCTTAACTTCTCCGACGTTAAACGATGACGAAATTTGCGATCTCATCATAGATGGCAGCGAAGTATGTATATTAAAAATACTGCTCATTAAAAACTCTTACAATGCGTATTTATTTATTTATTTTTTTATTTTATTTTATTTATTTTTTTGTTTTGTTTTGTTTTGTTTTTTGTGAAGTTCGAATTTAACGAATAAATGTTACCGGTCCCTCAAGATTCGTAAAATCGAAGTTCTACTGTATTATTTCTCACAGGACTATTTTTTAGTTTGCGCATGTGATCTGAATTCCAATTGGTGTTCGAAATTTGGGAAAGCGAGGAGGGGGGTCTGATTCCAAAATTTTTATACTTAGCCCCCCTTCCTCTCCCCCATAGATACGGGTTATTTTTTAATTTAAATATAAAAAAAAATATTCAAAATACAGATATAGTATAGAACTTTTTATCCAGAATGGTCCTCACTTGAGATGTTCCGTAATTTGGAGCACTACGTCTTATAATCGATTGAAACACGTTTACACGGTGTTGTTCAATTGATTCTAAGACTAAAGGAAGGTTCTCACAAGTAGGAAAAAAAAAACGAAACTAGAGTGTATTTTTTTTTTTTTTTTTTGTACTTTTGCTCCTGAAGTAGCCTACTTGGCAGAAACTCAAAAGGATGAGACAACAGAAGTGTGCTTCCTAAGCGCAACCTCTTGTTGTGATTTGCCATGTTTGCATCACACTTCTTCAGTCTTCACCGTTGTGAGCTGAGTGTCCGATATTTTTATTTTGTGTGTGTGAAAGAGAGAGAGGGATCGTTTTCTATTGGTTGAGTAACCAGTTTCTGCTTTGCTTTCTGCCAAATAGCAGAACTCAATCCAACTCGAAAAAACAGGAGTTTTCAGTCGGGCAGAAGAGACAAAAGTAGGAAGTGACGTCAAAACATTTTTCGGCTTTGTGTTTCTGTTGTTGGTTTTACGCTTGTGGGAACCATGCTTTAGTGCTTCAAATTACAGAAAACCCCCTTATCCAAAATATCCCGAGCATTCAGGATGAAGGGTCCTATACTGTATAATTAGCCAAATATTTGGATCCCCTCTCCGCGTAAATTATTCTGGCTTTGCCACTGATTAAATATATGTGTAGATATTTGATGGTTTAATGGTAATCCATTTTTACAGAAGAACTTTTGATTGGAAACCATTGGCAAATTTTCCTGATGCATCGGAATTATCAAGGCACCGCTATTAGATAAATTTAAAGTTAAAATGATTCTCACTATATGACTTTCTATAACACAGGGTGATTTGAAATGATGTCCGACATTTCAAAATTTTACTTTGCTTTTATTTTATAACATAAACTAACCAGACCAGGTTTAAAATGCAGGAAAACTCAAATATTTTTAACCTTCCCGCAATTGGCAGCTGTGGTGGTGCTAGTGTAGCGATAAAAGTAAAGATGGCAGCTGTTAATGAAAAGGCATATTGCATCTTGGAGTATGCAAAAACAAACTCTATAATTCTAGTCCAGTGAGCATTTCGTAGGCAATTTCATAAAGATTGCCCTATCGACAAAAGCATCTGTAAGTAGTATGATCAATTTCTGGAAACTGGATGTTTTTGTAAAAGCAAAAGCACGGGACTAGTAACAGCAGACATGCTGAAAGGAGTTTGGGATGAGATTGACTGTCGTCTTGACATTGTCCGGGTGACTCGAGGGAGACACATAGAACATTTGTATTGCTAGAATCAAAAAATATTTGAGTTTTCCTGCATTTTAAACCCGGTCTGGTTAGTTTATGTTATAAAATAAATGCATAGTAAAATTTTGAAATACCAGACATCATTTTGAATCACCCTGTATTTCAAATTTCCACATCATTGAGATTATTTGTTATATTATTTATTTATATAATGTTGTGTACATAGCGCCTTAACATGTTACATTATTGTAACGTTTTAATGGTTACTGAGCTTTTTATTTTAAATTTTCAATTTTTTTTTGTGCCTTCTTTTGGAAATTGACCTTATTCTATAGTGAGAATCACGTATTTGTTTGTTTAACATATTCTTGGAGTTTATTTACCCATGTACTGTTGAGTGTGATAAATTTTTTGATCAAAGCTAGCATGTCTTTTAAATATTGTTTTTAAACATTTTTTAATAATGTTCTTTAACTTTTATTTTTCTCTCTTGCATGACTTGTCATTTTCTTGTCTCTACCCAGAAACTGATGTACAAGAGAGAAAAGGTATTGCACCCCTTTCCTTGTACTCCTTCACCTTTGAAACAATCAACAGCAACCAAATAATAAAAATAAAAAACTCATTTGTTTGAAAGAGTTTTTAAATATTTTTTTAATGGTTTCTCAGTTGATCCTTCTTGAACTTCTTTATATATAGCTGCAGTTTGAATAAATGGTTTTTTTTTTTGTTTTTGTTTTTTTTTTTTAAAATTTATTATTATTTTTTTTTAATTTGTAATATTATGTATAGAATTTTTGTTATTATATTTTAATTATACATAACAAATTAAAAGTACTTCAAATTCTAAATTTCATTAAGTTAATTAAATAAATGAAATTGTATTGGTTAATGCATTGAAAAGATTTTCACTACGTCCTGCTTACATTTTTTTATTAGAACATCGATTTTGTGGCAATGCAATTCTACCTAAAATCGAACGTACAGACATCACGACAGAATTTTGTCCTCTTGGTGATGATAAAGAAGTTGAATATTATTTTGCATCTGATGCTAGGTATTTATACTTTTGAATGTAAAATAAACCATTAAGGAATGACATAATCAAGTACCGAAAGGTTAAACTAAACCGTTCGCGGAACCATATTTTAAACTGCCCTATGTTAATATTGTAAGTTTCTAATGGACCATAATGATCCATTAACCACGTACCTTTGAACCGATTTTGATTATCATTAATTTTACATTACATTCATTCATGAAACATCATTGCAAGTTGTGTGATATATTACATGCCATATTTTAGCATTGAAAGTTCCAATGAACCATGATGGTTCCACTAAACCAGGTTCCTTGAAACCAATCTCACCTATCATTAATTTTACGTTATATTCATTCGTGACACATCATTCCAATTTGTTTGATATATTACATGCCATATCTTATCATTGAAAACATTTGAGGGTGTCATAAGGGTACTATTAGAGCACGTGCCATTGTTTCGATTTCAACCATTTTCTAAATGGTTCATTCTTGGAACCATATTTATTAATTGGCGAAAATAGTCATTTATATCTGCTTCTATCTCGTCATCATTATAATTTGTTTGATATATTACTTAATATATCTCTCTATTGAAAATTGCTAGGTAGGGTCGTGAAGATACCATTTGTGCACGTGCTATTGAACCGATTTAGATAATATTTGTGATTGGTTCGTGCCATGTACCATATTCATCGACTGATGAAAATAATAATGAATAACCGCTTCTATCTCGTCATTACGATTTATTTGATATATTACTTAATATGTCTTTCCATTGAAAATTGCTTGGTGGGAAAATTGAGGTACCATTTGTGCACATGCCAATGAACTGATTTAAATAATATTTGTGATTAGTTCGTGCCATGAACA
Source organism: Rhysida immarginata (assembly GCA_023313115.1). Lineage (NCBI taxonomy): Eukaryota > Metazoa > Arthropoda > Chilopoda > Scolopendromorpha > Scolopendridae > Rhysida > Rhysida immarginata. Next base: position 2,078,908 of record JAHWFO010022496.1, read on the forward strand.
ATATTCATCGACTGACGAAAACAGATTTTGAAAATCTTTCATAGCCTCGGAGGAGTTAGAGTTCAGACAGATGGACAGACAGACAGACAGACACATTTCCCCACACTGAAAGCATAAAGCACCTTTCGGTACTTAATAATCAATAGATACATTTTACATACACTGAAGAGCCAAAACATTATGACCTTCTACTCAATAACATGTTGTGCCTTCTTTGGTCTGCAAAACAGCTGGAACTTAGGGATGCCACAAGATCTTGGTAGATGACCGGAGACAGGTTGTACCAAATGTCTAAGCAGCGGTCACGCAAAGTTGAGATATTCCGACACGGTGATGTCTGAGCTCTGAGCTGCCGCTCCATGACATTTCAAATGTGCTCTATCGGATTATGATCCGGTGAGTTAGGTGGCCAGGACATTAATTGGAATTCATCCTTATGCTCCTCGAACCACTCCAACATAATTCGAGCCTTGTGACAAGGGGCATTGTCCTGCTGGAAGATTCCATTTCAAGTTGGGAAGACAGACACCATGTAAGGGTGCAACTGGTCCATGATGATGTTTAGATAGTTCGCAGCTTTCATGGTACGTTCTACCACAACAAAGGGTCCCAGAGCCGCCCATGAGAACGTCCCCCACAACTGTTCGCCTGGAAGTTTGCGTACCCTGACACGACCATCGACGTCATGAATAAGGAATTGTGATTCATCCGACCAGGCAACCCTCTTCCACCTATCCATGGTCCAGTCTTGATGTTCCGGGGCCCACTGTAGACATAGTTAACAATGACGCTTGGTTAACAGAGGCACACGAGTGGGACGTCTGCTGCGCAGTCTCATATCCACCACTGTCCGCTGAACTGTGTATTCCGAAACACTTGGACCTGCATTGTATTGGGCTGTCAGCTGAGCCACTGTCTGGTGCCGATCTTGCTTGACCAAGCGGAACGGTCTCCGACGTCCTTTTTCATTGATGATGCATGGGCGTCCAACACCTTGGTGTCTACTGTTGGTTTCACCATCATTTATTCACTTTGCATAAATACTAACAACTGCAGATCGTGAACAACCTACCAGTCGTGCAGTTTCGGAGATACTCCTTCCGAGTCATCGGGCCATTACAATCTGCCCTCTATCAAATTCGCTTAGATCAGCAGCCTTTCCCATCACTTGCAAAATTAAGTGCAAGCCTGATTCCTTACCTTCTCCAGCAGCTCTTAAATACCATTCCCACTTAATTTCGTGCCCTCCACGTGATCCAGACGAGTTCATTCACCAGTGTGGTGATGGTTATAATGTTTTGGCTCTTCATTGTACATGTATATGAATATACAGGGTGTCCAAAGCTGCCTACAGGCGAAACCAGTCATTAGAAAAGTGTGAAATTTTGTGGAGGAAGTAACGAAGGAATGGGAATTTTTTTTAGGGGAAAAAAAAAAAAGTTACGAATTTCGCCCACAAAGGGCGTTTTTACATTGAATATCTATAGTAAAAATGTAAATTTATGTGCTGCATGCAGTAGCTGTTACCTACTGTATAAAACCGAGAAACGTTCGCAGAAAACCTGTGTTCAATGTGTATGCCGCTCACAATGATGTTAAGTTTCTGAGATTGCGCGTGGTTAAGTGTTGATCAATATCGTGTGTGGCCTGCCCGATCCCCAGACCTCACTCCAAGCGACTTTTGGCTTTGGGGACAATTGAAACATCTGGTAAGTCGTGACAATTCAAAGAACTTTACCTGATCTTAAAGACAGCATTTCACGCCACGTGTGTAATATTTCATCGCACACACTTTGGTCAGCTGTGGAACATGCCATCTTGTGATTTCAGATGATATCTGAAAATGATGGCCATCATGTGGAACATGTTATGTTCTAATTTGTTGCGTTCATCACAGGTTGAACTTATTATACTATTGTACACGTGTGGCTAATGTGTAATTAGTTATTAAAATGCCCTCTAGTGGTGAAATTTGTAATTTTTTTTTTTTTTTTTTGCTGAAACAAATTCCCATCCCTTCATTACGTCCTCCCACAAAATTTCACACTTTTCTGATGACTGATTTCTGTTGCTTGTTATACAGTCATTCTCAAAAGTACTGATATAAGTCCACCCCTGAAGTTGTGCTTTATGCAACAATGACTACTTTGAATGACGTTTACATTTTTTTATGGATAAAAGGGTCTCTTTTAAGGAATCCACAAAACACTTCAGCCAAAAATACAGTTTTATTGCTTAACAATACATGAAAACTGAAAATAGCAGCTGTTCATAAGTATAAGTCCATCCTTAGAAATCGTAAATTACATCCCCAAAGAAATGGGATTAATCTTTGTTGTAATTCCATTTTGTTGGCCCATACTTTGTTGTACCTCCATTTTTAGAATTAACAGAAGAAATTTGATTTGGCATTGATCAACCAATTTTAACAAAACATCACATGAAAGTTTCCCAGGATTCGACAATTGCATTTTTAAGTTCAGCAAATTGTTGCAAACTGCCTTCCTTGTCTGTATACAACCCTGGCAAGAATTCCCACAAGGTTTTCTACTGGGTTCAAGTCCGGGGAGCAAGCTGGCCACTCCAAAACTGTGATATTGTTTTCTGTAAACTACTTCTTCATGGCTTGTGTGGCAGGGGGCGTTATCTTGCTGGAAGATGAAGTTTTTACCCCCCAATACTTCACCATATCTGATACAGTCCATTTTTTTTCCCTGTGCTGAAAAGCCACCCCAATTCATCACCGAACCTCAACCATTTGGCGACTCATTTGCACTTGCTTTTCTGCTCTCAAATCATGCCAGTAATAGTATGTACCATCTGGCCCATAAAAATTAAGCTTTTTCTTGTCTGAGAAAATCACTGAAACCATTGATGGTCCCAAGACATGGTTTTCTTTACAAGTGCATGTCTGGCAGCCTTGTGTCGTTGGTTAAGAGGTGGTGCTCTTTTTATCTTGCAATATTTGATGTGTTCAACATTGTTGAGAACACATGTGATGTTGACTGTGGATTGTCCAGAGCAGACCTGATATTCCTCACTGTCGTTTTTTCCTTGGTTGCAAGAACACAAACCCAATGTTTCATTCGTGGTGACAAAGAATGAGGTCTTCCTGGTCAAGGTTTAACTTGTCCATCAATTCCATGGCTAATACATTTTGCACTGCACATTTTGACCAATCCGTTGGCTTTGTGATTTATCTTTTCCGTGTAAATGCCAAATCTTATGCACTTCAGTTTCATCAAGTTGTCATCCTCTAGGCATACTTGTTTGACAAAATAAAATCCAGGAATGGACACCACTGTACAGCGTATGGTTAACTTCTGTTTATATCATTTGCATTTTATCAGAATAGGGAGAATTCATTATTTTTAGGGGTGGACTTATACTTACAGGGTGATTCAGTCAATTTCTGACTATTTCACTCGAATGACGTGCATTAGGGATAAACATTTGAAAGAATATGAGCGCCATATCGAATTTCTAAATAGTTGGAGTTTGTATTGTTGCAACGGCGCTGCATGAAAATCGTATTGTTGAAAAATGGCGCCCGCTTTATCAACAGAACAGAAATGCAAGGTTGTCGAATGGTATTTCGAGACAAAATCACCTGTAACCATGCAAAGAAAGTTCCGAAAGGAGTATACGTGTCGAGACGCACCAGGCAGGCAAGCAATCATGGATTTTGGCAAGCAATTTCGTGCCACTGGATGTGTTAAAGGCAGGAGCGAAGCTCGTGTTCGAACGGCCGAAGTTGTCGAAAATGTTCACACAAGGTTGGTCGATTCCCCTACCAAAAAATCTGTTCGCCGCCTATCCATTGAAGAAGGGCTGTCGTATACCACAACGTGGCGAATTTTGAGAAAGGATTTACACCTGTTCCCGTATAAGATCCATGTTTATCAGGAGTTAACAGACACTGGAAGACAGAAGCAACAACAATTTGCGATAGAGTTTGGAGCAGAAATGGAAGCCAATCAGGACATTGTGGACAACCTGTGGGTGTCAGATGAGGCCTTCTTCCATCTGTCAGGTGAGGTTAATAAACACAACGTTCGTTTTTGGGGTTCCCAGCACTCTTATGAGAACCTCATCATCCACGAAAGGTTATGGCTTGGTGCGTGACTTCCAAAAGAGGCATCATTGGTCCATTCTTTTTTGAGGGCACCGTAACGTCACAGGCTTACCTTAACATGTTGGAAACCTTCTTCATCCCCGAGCTGCGAAGGAGGCGTATACCGCTTTGACATTAATGGTTTCAACAGGATGGGGCTAGGCCTCACACCACTAATGAAGTGCTAGACTTTCTCAATCAGAAATTCGGAAATCGTGTCATTTCAAACAGGTTTCCAGATCGATTCGGGGGTGGCTTTCTTTGGTCCCCTACGAGTCCTGACCTAAACCCATGTGAGTTTTATCTCTGGGGTTCCTTAAAGACAGTGTGTTCACTACAGCACCAAGAACCCTAGACCAGCTGCGGCAAAGCATCGTCGACTGCTGCACCCTTGTGGATGCAGAAATCCTGGATAGAGTTATGAACAACTTCACCATTCGGCTGCGAGCAGTTCAAAACATTCGTGGTGGCCACATTGAGCATATCATCAAGACTTTTCCACGGGAATAAAAACTCCGAACTGCCTAAAATATCATACTGAAATGCTAAGTTTGTAAACATTAATGGGTCAATAAATCATAGTACTGAAATGGTCAGAAATTGACTGAATCATCCTGTATGAAGATGCTGATTTTTCTTTAGGTTTTTATCAATTATTAATGAACCGACTGAACTTTTTGGCTGAAACTTTCTGTAATTCCTTAAAAACGATCCATCAACCCATGAAAAAAGGTAAAACATCAACACAAACAGGCTATGTTGAAAAACTACCATTTCTAGGTGCCCCCTAGAGTCCTCCCCGACTTATACTTTTGAGAATGACTGTAATTGATCAATATCAATGTTAGCCATTTCAACTTTGGCTGGACAGATTATAGTAAACATTATTATTTTAGGTATCTTGCCTTTAAGTTGTTAAATAGTGTTGCAGTAACATACTTATATTTTTTTTTCCTCAGTGCTGTCATTGAACATACGAATCGTGTAATATTTCTTGAAGATGATGATGTTGCTGCAGTTAAGGAAGGACGTATGATCTTTTCTGTTTTTCAAAATCTAGCAAATACTGTTTTTATTTCTACTGTGTGTCTCTAAAGTAGACTGTTTTTAAAAGACCTGAATATTTTTTAGGTTTGACCATTCATCGTTTACAAAGAAGCTTAGATGACCCAGTTGCAAGAGAAATTACAACATTAAAAATGGAGATTCAACAGATAATGAAAGGTTTGTCCTATTTCTTTTTCAGTATGAAGAATGCCTATATAATTTTTAAGTAATTAAGCCTATAAAATAATATCGAATTAGATTCAAAATCATAAAAACTGATAAAAGCATAGGAGCTCAAGTCTAACCCAAGGATCTAAGAACTATTAAGGTAGCATCTGAGAATATAAATATTTCTTAGTAGGGTGGGTGTTTTCAGCTTTCAACTCTGATCCTAAGTTTTTGGCAAGTACAATCAGTCAATATCACTTTTTGGGTATAAGGCCTGGTGCATTGTCATTAGCATTCTTGTAGTTTGATAAGTTATATTGGGGTCTGTTCAGTGGGGAAGTGGCATGAAAATTTTAAATTATTGTTTTCTATAGTATTTGTTATCAATATCAAGGAATAGTAATTCGTTTGTGAAAAAAATTTATAGTTATTTTTTAAAAAAATGTTAAAGTTGACACCACAAGAAAACGGTACGTCATAGCGTGTGAGTAACATGATGTCACTTGCCTGCTCCCCACTATCAACGACAATGGTTAAAGCCTTGAGATGGAGCTCACATACACATAAGATCATTGCGTTTGATGGAAAGTGACGTCAGATATCGTTTTCGTTGCCAGAGGGCTACGAAACATCTAAAGCTATGGCCGTACAGAAATCAAGTAGTGCAAGAGCTTCGTTCTTTGGATTTGGAAAAACTCATTGCTTACTGCTAAGATTTAAGGTTTTAGGAAACTTATTGGAAACTTTTCTTTTTTAGGAAACTTCAGTTCTTTCATGCAAAAGGAAATTTTTGAACAACCAGAAAGTGTGATTAACACCATGCGTGGAAGAGTTAATTTTGAAACTGGAACTGTCGTCTTGGGTGGCATCAAAGATTACATTCCAGAAATACGCCGATGTAGAAGGCTTCTTCTTATAGCTTGTGGCACGAGCTATCACAGTGCAATTGCAGTAATTTATTTACTTAAAATAAAAAGATTATATAAAGATACTTGGAATTTTAAATGCTTGAAAGAAATTCGTTTGTTTCCAGACAAGGCAGCTGCTGGAAGAGTTAACCGAGTTACCAGTGATGATTGATTTGGCAAGTGATTTTCTTGATCGAAACACGCCAATTTTTAGAGATGATGTTTGTTTCTTCATTTCTCAATCAGGTATTGTTGCTATTTGACTAGAATTGTGTGTTTTTTTGTATGAATTGCTTAATTGGGAAACCTAAGATTTGTTTCTCTGATGTTTAGCGAATACGAATTCCATTTTTTTTCGAAAGGATGTTTTAGAATGTTCTCAAGTCTTAAAATTTTTTTGGCAATTGTGTTACAGGAGAAACCGCAGATACATTAATGGCACTCCGTTACTGCAAACAACGAGGAGCTTTAATTGTTGGAATAACGAATACCGTTGGCAGTAGCATATGTCGGGAATCCCACTGTGGCGTGCACATCAATGCAGGGCCAGAAATAGGAGTTGCTAGCACAAAAGTGAAACTCCCATTTTTGCTTAATAATTGCTGTTCTTAGAAGAAATCGAATAACTCAGTTTTTCAATAAGCACTGTATTTAATTTTTTTAGGCTTATACCAGTCAAATTATCTCATTGGTGATGTTTGCCATGGTAATGAGCGAAGATCGCATATCAATTCAACCCCGGCGGAGTGAAATTATTCAAGGATTGAAACAATTACCAGGTACTTTTAAATTTTGCTGGCAATTTTGAATTATTAAATGTCTCATTAGTAACCTCAAAACAGGTTTCCAAATATGTGATTTGGTCATAGTTCTTGTTATTGTTTATCACTGTTGTTAAATTTCCTTATTAACCTTTCATATCCAATCATTTTTGTTATTCTTAAGAGATCTACTATAATGACCTGTTTCCTTTTTACCAATCACAGTTAAGTTGTTTACTTTTCTTTCTGTATATTTAGCTGTCATGCATCATTTTCTTATGTATCAGGTCATTGCATACCAAATGTCTGATTTCAAGGTGGGTTCCGCGCTTCAGCACGGTTTCCACGTTTAGTAGCAAATATCCATAACAAAGTGGTACATTCCTAGAGCTGCCTGAAATTTGCATGTTTGCAATGATATTTTGTGAAGGCACCCCCAGAAGGCACCCCCAATAACAATGCACACCCACGAGCAACAGGTGCGGGTTGTTCGGACTTGCAAGGGGAGGTGTTTTTAGATCAAGGAGCAGGCGAATGTATCCACAAGAATATAAGTTTATTTTCCATTAATATTTAAAAGGTGATTATAATTAAAGTTACGATTTCAAAAATCGATAATTTGAAAACTACTCGTCGGAATGACCTGATATTTTAGCAGTACAATCGTGAGGCAATGGAATTTTGTTTGGCGAAGGAAAAAAAAAATAGTTCCAAAATCTGCCGATAGATGGCACTGGCAGGGTAATGTAAGGGGGAAAACCAAAAATGGATTTGTGAAACAGGAATGTTGTTAGCCAAAAGGAAACAATAAAGTTCAGGGGTTTATGAAAAATTTATTAGCGAAAAGACAAGAATACGTGTTTACAGCGACAACAGTGATAATGCCAAAAAAAAAGGCCTGCCAGCGACATCTATCGGCAGATTTTGGAACTATTTTTTTTTTCCTTCGCCAAACAAAATTCCATTGCCTCACGATTGTTCTGTTAACATATCAGGTCATTCTGACAAGTAGTTTTCAAATTATCGATTTTTGAAATCGTAACTTTAATTATAATCACCGTGTGATATATATATATATATATATATATATATATATATTGACTTCATATTGATTTCATATCAGTGTTATAAGAAGGAAGTTGATACTGGTGTCCGATCCAAAAATAAAAGTTTGGAGAAAGCCCCTTATCGTTTTGTTTATTTTTGAGAGCAACTGAAATTCAACTCATTCTATCGGCGATATCTTTCTCAATTTTCACGATATTTGCTTGGGCTTTTTATAAGAGTAGCTCTATACATTTGGCTAATAAATTATGCAAAAGACAATTTGGTAATGCATGCGCATGCACAGTTAAACATTATTTAGTAAAAATGCTCATATTTCATCAAATATTTAATATTTTTCTATTCTGATTGCAGGGTGTTGTCTGTACTGTAGTTTGTCAAGTTTCCTGTAAATGGCATTGCATTGGGTTGAAAATCTTGCGTGTTATAAACAAAAAACTTAGGAAACATTTCGACCTTTTTAAAGAAACCTTTATATCTCCATGAATATACGTGCTATTCTCATACAAATGAACACAGAAAAGTAAAACAAGCCTCTTAAGCATATGCTACAGCTACAATGCATTTCAAGCATTATTCTTTACAGGGTGATTCCAAACATTATTTTTTGGTTCACTTCTTTGCTGGTCCCCTATTTGCCTTCGGGAGAAAACCTTCGCTGAAATATATGAGGTGTAACATCCTTTTTACACCCCTGAAATTTCAGGATAATTCGTCAAGTATTTTTCTAGATATTCGAAAAAACGTCTAAAATCGAAAGTGTCCAATTACTTTCTTCCAATCAGTGTATATATACAGGGTGTTTCATAATTGGTGTCCCGTCTTTAGGTCCAAATAACGACTCAAGGGGAACAGATTGGGGGAAAATGAATATTGATTATTTGGTTTTAATGTCCCCTAATTCAGAATAAAAACATTTCGCATCCCTGGGGGTGAAGGGGTAAATTTTGAAAATTTTAATTTTGTAGGGGTAGGGGTTAGACCCCATATGTTATTTAGACAGTTGTAGAGCATCATCCCCTGCCCTTTATCGAGTGGATAAAGTGAAAGGTATGGCTAGCTAATGTAGATAAAAACAGACAAACTCATTAGAAACTTATTAGAATTTTATTACAGTCGTTTCTTGTTAATACGAAGTCGTGGGGACCAAGAAAATTTTTCATATTATCCGTATTTCGTATAAACCAACAATACTAAAAGTGTTATGAAATAAACACAGAAATAGAGTACTTTAAGTTAGAAATAATTTTTATTCATCTGTCATAAAAAAATCTGTATTAACAGTTTGTTTTCGTGCTAAGAGAAATTTTTTGCCTAAATCACTATTGACTTTGCAATATAACGTAAATAAGTCTTCAGGAACATCCTGACTATATAATACGAGGTGTGTCTAAAAAGTTCGGTGAATGGTGTCATATCTGGATGGCAACTTGGCGCATGTGCTTGCGCATGCGCATGGTTCTTCAGAGACTTGGGGAGAATCGATACACAGCATGCAAAGCATGTGATTGGCAGTGTAAACAGACTGCGACTAGTTGAAAGTAGTCAGTGTGAGAGGAAGTGTCACAGCGCAGTGGAGCAACGTGTAAACATCAAGTTCTGCTACAAATTGGGGAAGACTGCAACGGAGACACATGGAATGTTGGTGCAGGTGTACGGGAGGGAAGCCGAGACTAAAAAAAAAGCAGTCTGCAAAAATCCAAGGTGAAAACACTGTTGATCGCCTTCTTCGACAACAACGGCATCATCCACAAGGAATTTGTTCCTGCAGGTCAAACCATTAACGCTGCATTTTCCAGTCCTGTTCAACTCTGGCCGAACCCGCCGGATACGCTGTAGCAGTCGGTTCAAAACTGACTGGTAAAATGCGAATCAGATTTGCTGCCAGTTTGAAAGCATGTGATTCAGATTTCATGCTAATCTCGAAGCTACGTGATGGAACAAATCACACGTTTATCTTTTGACAGAAGCAATCACATATCCCACTGATATAACACATGAAATGACTTTGAAAATTATTTTTATTAAGTTTACACTTCGAAATTTGGAATTTTTATCATTAAAATTATCCCTAAAAAGACTTTTTCAATAAAATTATGAAATTCTCCTTCGTATAAACCGTATTTTAATAAAAATATGTTCGTATAAAGCGGAAAAATTTACATAGAAATTGCTTTCTTGGGGACGAGCCACAAAATGTCTTCGTATTAACCGGTTTTGTATTAATGAGAATTGACTGTACTTATTAGAAAACTGTACATTTGAAAATGAATGAGAATGAATGAGTCGTTACCCTGAAAAGCTAATGGTCTTGACCCCACTCGTATGCAAATTTGCTCACACGAGCAGTCGAAGAATGAGTGGCATCTCAGGGAATATCCTTTGTCTTCAGTTGACATTGCTCCTTGTACAGTCATCAAAGGGAAATAATCCACACTTGAATTTTACTCTAAGTTTTACCGTTTCAATAATAATTTATTTTTAATAATTTAATATTACATTTAGAGTTAACATTATTAAGATTATTAAATTTAAATAATTATAATTAAAAAAAGCTATTAAAACAACACATTAGCATGAAATGTAATATTAAGTATTAAACTCGTGTGGATTATTTCCTTTGGTTGAGTGTACAGTAGACAGAACGATCTTCAGTCTTCCATTTTTTCAATTTTTTAGCTTTTCAGGGTAATGACTCATTCATTCTCTTTCATTTTCCAAATGTAGGCCCTACTGTTTTCTAATAAGTATGGTTTTGTCCACATCGGATAGCCATACCTTTCACTTTACCCACTTGATAGAACGAATGCAGCAACGACTCTGGCTTCACTGCGCAATGCTTCGCTGTTCAGACGCGCGGCACTCACTTAAAGCAACCGCCCGAAACCTTTGTTGACGGTCAAGTTCTCCGAAAAACCCCGTTAACGCGAAACACAATTTCAACCCATATGGTTTTCTCTCAAATTCCATAACGTTTTTCTCCTTTCCCGAAGGGGGTTCAACACAAAAAATCAATTTATGTTTTTCTCTTTCAAAATTTCAAAATAGTACGGGCCTACAACAATTATCGTTTTAAACAAGAAACTTAGAAAGTGAATTTTACCAAAAATAAATAACGACTTTCACGTCACTGCACACCATTAAAACGAATAAAACAACATCAACACCCACACCCATTCTTCTCTGCAACTAATATCACACCGTGCGCGACTTTTTCGCTCAGAAACCAGAGGAGTGGTTTAGCGAGGCCATCCGCAAACTGGCTGATCGTTGGATGAACACCATCAAGCATGATGGACTCTACTTTGAAGATTAGCAATGAGTGGTTCTTGTCTGGTGCCCATTTAAAAGTTTGCGTGGTGATCGGCCACTACTTTTGACTCAACCTCTGTAAATGGATTATTGCGTAATTCTGATTTTATAGCCCCTCCCCCCCACTTTTTCATCAAACTCTCAAGAATTTTACAGATTTTAAGCAAGCATTGCTATATTGTAGTAATTGTTTCTTTCAGATCAAATTAAAGAAGTTTTGAAAGTAGATGAAAAGGTTAGTCAACTTGCAAAGGAGCTGTACCAGCAGAAATCTCTTCTTGTCATGGGACGTGGCTACAATTTTGCTACTTGTCTCGAAGGAGCATTGGTGAGCAGTCATTGTAAAATCAATTTCCAGCACTAAAACTGTAGTTTATTTAAATTGGAAATGGTATTGCTTTTATTAGAAAATCAAAGAGTTGACTTACATGCATTCAGAAGGAATTCTTGCTGGAGAACTGAAGCATGGGCCTTTAGCCTTGGTTGATGACTCCATGCCAGTTATCATGATTGTAACAAGAGATCCTGTATATCCAGTAAGTGAAGCATTATTGTTCCATATAGATTTTGCCTGTAAGAATAAAGATCTAAGGATATGAATGCTTAACTTTTCTTTACAGAAATGTATGAATGCTTTACAACAAGTAACTGCTCGAGAGGTAACATAAACAGGAACGATTAGAAATTGCATTTTTTTTCCCCCCCAAAAGGAGTTGTTTTAATTAATTGCTTTTTCCAACTTAAGGGGAAACCACTTTTAATATGTGAGCAAGGAGACATTGAAACGCAGAAGCATTCCGAGAAGTTTTTGGAAGTGCCTCATACAGTCGATTGCCTTCAAGGAATTTTGACTGTCATTCCAATGCAACTTCTTTCATATCATATTGCAGTTCTCAGAGGATGCAATGTAAGTAATTTTATTTGCAGGTCGTTTGTTATATACGAGGCTAAGTTTCCCTGTTTTTTTTTGCGGGTGAATGGGTAAAGATAGGTCAAGATAAAAAATACTTTATTTTTCGACATACTTACCAAAGTTATTTATCATAGTCAAAGGATGGTGTGAAAACACAAAGTTTATATATGTGGCATACCCGAAAAGTATCTGGATTGAGGCTACAAAAAAAAGTAAACCCACTGCATCTTTTTCCTATCCGGATCATGTGACGACATTTCTGCTGATGACGTAATGAAATATGCAGCTGTTAAGAGTACATACTGCGTGCAATTGTTGTAACACATTAAAGCAGAACATTTTTCTTTTCTCGTCGTGTGGTGAAAATAACAGAAAAGATTGAGCAACGACATTGCATTGTGAAGGTCCCCTCCCCCTATATCATTAATTGCACTAGACTCTGCATGTTGTGTGGGGTGTGGAGGCATTGAGGGTTTGGGACCCAAAATTAACGTGACTCGGACCAGATGCGAATGTGGTAATACGAAGTTTATTTCCGGGTTACCTAAATGAACATACATTTAGCTTCTACAAACACAACCTATGGGGGGGGCCCCTTCGTAAGCAAATCAAATTAAACGACCCAGTAACCAATACAGAGCAGCGCTCTAAATTTAATCATCTGGAGATTGTACCCACTGTGTCTGGGCACGTGGAGAACAGCGAGTATCCGCAGAGTAGGCTTCTACAGTTAACCAGGTGTCCAACTCCCCCAAATAAGTATTCCAAAAACACGGTGCAAGACACTCGCAATGCCACCTTTAATGTGAGAAAGTCAGGGGGGAGGCACAGTAACCCCTCATGGTGGGTGCTGGCTACCCCGTACTGCTCGGCACTGAGAATGCCCACTACGCTTGATACGAGTGGATGGCGCACATGTATATCACGCTCCACTACAAGCATTGTTAATAGGGGTTCAATCTCGCGTCACTCTCAGCCCGCGTTTTCAACTCACTGCAACTCGGAGGCAGTTTCATCATGCTCAAAGCAGTGTATTGGACAAGACTACCAACTAATGTAAATCTAGTTACAGGCGTTCTTCTGTCCAAGTGAGTAAATGTTTCACATACCAAGTTCATAAACGCACTCTTCAACACTGTAAGTACTAGTTGTTGGCGATGCTTTACACACTGTGGCCCCGTTGACTCGGCGGGAGGATCCTGGCCAGACGGCTCATACGTTAATAAAAACGTCTTATCTGTTAACGCTCAATGCAGAGAAAACAAGGGAAAAGTCACTCACCGTGTCTTCTTTAACAACATCACCTGATTCCGGGATCATAAGCAAATGTCTGCTACGATGCATTCCATGGCTGGCAACTTCGAAATAGTCCTTGCGTCGATTCTCCCCGATAAAACTCCTCATTTAATGACAGATTTACTTAAATTCATTTAATCAAATAGAATATCCGGGAAATGAACGGCATGACTGTATATTCAATATTGTCGGACTAATGTTTGAAAGCAAACAGTCCCGTGAGCGCAGAGAGCCGAGAAAAATGACCGCTCACATCGGCAACTTTCAAGCCAAAAAAAAAGGAACGTCAACAAAACAAACTTTTAAAACGATACGTCATGTCTCTCATTTCACGGAAAACGAAACAAACACAACAAATTTTGAAAAGCATCAAATTTTGTTTTAAAATCGTTATATTCGCAACAGAGTATTATGAAAACTCTGTGCGACTTCTTCACATTTCCGAAGATCAAGAAAGCGGTCAAAGGATGGAGATTTGAGGATGTGGACGTGACAACAGAAAATGCGATGGCAGACCTCTTTGCCATTTCAAAGGAGGCATTCCTTACTTGTTTTGACCAATGGCAGCAACGCTGGGCTAAATGCATTGGTGCAGACAGTATTTATTTTGAAGTTACTAAACCTTTATGCGAGTTCGAACCATATTTTTTTTTTATAGCCTCAATCCGGATACTTTCCAGACAGGCCTCGTACAGAAAAGACTGCGATTACAATCAAAAGTACTGTATTGTAAAGTAATCGCTATATTTTATATATACAGTCGAACCCCGATCTATTATTCCTGGCTATATCGTTTTCTTGAAAGCGTCTTAGTTTTTCGTTGGTTCTTGTGCAACTGCTGTTGAAACAATGTTAATAAAACCAGCATCCATTGTTCCTCGATCTTTTGTTTTTCCGCATCTATCTTTAAGAAATTTTGGTCTCAAAAGACATTTTCCTGGATTGATCATTTTTTTAGCAAGTTTGACTGAAAATCCATGAAACGGTTGCATATGATTGAAAATCCACTGCAACACATTTTTACTTGAACAGATCCTTACAAATGAGCGTGTAAAAAATTTGGCATGGGATAGTCTTGTATATACAAATGAAGGACAAAGAAAGACAATCCCATAATGCATTTGCAGTCAAGCTTCACAGTATAGGAAGTAGAAAATAAAGAGAATTTTCAAAACTTTTTCATGAAACTTGTGTAAAGCTTGTTTCACAATTACAGTTTCCATGCGGAAAATAGGCAGATGCAAAGCCCGCAACGCAAGACGAATATTTTCCGCACAGACTGTCATTTCACAATTAGCGGAATTTGCCCGCATTGCTCCTTCCAACTGCTTTGCGGGCGGAATTTTCAATTCAAGCTGATCCATAACTGCTTTGCAGGCGGATTTTCAATTCAAGTGGATTCACAACTGCTTTGCAGGCAGATTTTCAATTCAAGCAGATCCACAACTGCTTTGCAGGCGGATTTTCAATTCAAGCTGATCCATAACTGCTTTGCAGGCAGATTTTCAATTCAAGTGGATCCACAACTGTTTTGCAGGCGAATTTTC